>JABUQX010054337.1:7500-28371 GCA_015478945.1 Trachelipus rathkii
AGTACAGATAATGTGCTGCGACACAACAGCTTCTAATACAGGTCGCTTCAATGGTGCTTGTGTACTTTTGGAACAAAAACTAGAAAGAGAGTTGATACTTTTTTCGTGTCGACATCATGTTTATGAGTTGGTACTGAAAAGTGTAATTGAAAACAAAATACACCAAGTGACAAGTAGCCCAGACATTGCTTTCTTTAAAAATTTTAAGGATAATTGGAAAAACATTGACCAAAGCAAGATTCAAACAAATACCGACATTGTAAAAAAATATTTTACTGACACAGAAATTGAAGGATTGTTAGAGTTCTTTTCAGTCTCCAGGTGCAATGCATCAAGCGTGGTGGATGTCAATGGCCATTTATTCACTAAAAATATATTTGCTGCATTCTCAACTGAATTTGAGCAATAAAGACAAACAAGCACTGGAAGATGTTTGCTTATTTATTGTGACTTCCTATGTTAAGCCTTGGCTTCAATGCAGTTTGGCTGTAAAAGCGCCTTATCAAGATTTGTGCTTTTTGAGAACGTTGAAGCAGTACGAAAGAATAGACACAACAATTTCTAACGCTGCCTTGAAAAAGTTTTGCCAACACTTGTGGTATTTGTCTGAGGAAGTAGTCATTCTATCTCTTTTTGATGACGAAGTTGATATCAAAACAAAAATAGATATGGTAACCAACTTAAACATCGAAAGCTCAAAGGATTCGGTAATTGTTACCCAGAGGGTTGTCACCCCCGATTTTTATGAAAATCACAGGACATACTCTAAAAAATAATAATAAAAAAAGAAGAGTGAAAACGAAAATTGTTGCTCTCTTAGGAAATAAAAGACAGCCTCTCAAACAGTTGTAAACAAACCCCATAGGATTTGTTGATTAAAAAAGAAAACAAAAATTTTTTTTTTATTTGAAAATCACAGGATTATATTCTTAAAAAATAATAATGAAGAATAGTGAAAACGAAAAATCAGCCCAGTCTCTTTACGAAAAAAAGTTAATCAGTAGGAGATTCAAGAGGGTCAGCGCACTTCCTTTTGGTGAAAGTACGCTTAACCTGACGAATAATATCCCTGCAACAATTCCGAGTTGAACGAAAATTAGCAAGAGTGATAGGAGATCGAGAATTTTTCCATATCCTACAAGCATTGTCTCTATACTGAAAAGCATGAGAACAGGTGCCATCGAACCACTGATTATAAGGAGAAAAAGATTTATTAGATGATGTAATGAACCTGCTCATTCCCTCGGAGATTACGGCACCTACTTTTTCAGCAGTCGCCGAAGCGTCCTCCGAGTCAAAACAGGATTCATACTAAGGATAGGTAGAGAAAGCGATGCAACCCCTCCCAACTAGCCCTGTTAAAATGCCAGAAAGGACGGTTGAGGAAGGAGGAAACCCTAGAACTAATTATTTCCACAGCCCAATTCTTAATACACCACGAGCAAAAACGACAAGACTTTCTTAGTTTTACCGTATAATTGGCCCATAAATTTAAACCAGATTATACCAAGAACCTGACCTATAATAAGCAGGCCACGGCAGGTTGTATCGGCAAGTTTGGCAGCTACGTTTTATTCCTTCGACACCTCCAGCGCACGCGTCCCTGCAACATTTTCCCTGAACCTTTTAAGGTGAATAGATTGAGAACATGAAATTATGTGCGTCTCCAATGTCAGAGAAAATTACCTCAGTTATGCGCTCTGTAGCTCACTAAAGGACTAAGGAACCCCTTCGCCAAAGCAATAACTATTCCAAAGCAAAACTCAGAGAAGGAAGACTGCAACTACGACGCAATTTAAGGCATTGATGAGCCAAAAACGTTTTTCTCGCAATAGGAGGTAGTCTTTCCTGTGGAGGACTTGAAAAGATAAAACAGAATAAGATAAATGGAGAGACGCAGAAACAGAAAGGATTAGAAACTAAAGAAGTCATGAAATGTTATGTCGCACCTGTAAGGTGGTTAAGCTTTTACAATCTGCTCAAAGGTTAATTTGTATAGAGAAATAGAAATTTAGAAATCACTAGCTACATCTTTGAGAACTAGCTAAAACCATTGTTAGTGATGTTAATTAAAATCACTTAGATTAATGATTTCAGAGAAGAGGAAAACTAGTGAATGATTTGTCTATTTGATGATTTTAGATGTCGAAAAAGTAATAAGAATCTATATAATCAGAAGAGTTAGGAGATAAATAAACAAACATAAATGAATTCAGTCATAGGTAGGCAAAAGAGCCTAAATCACAAAATTCACAATTAGGAAGACTCCAAATTAAAAACAAGAGAACAAAGACGTCATTGCGCAACATAGCACAATATCCACTTTTTGTAGAAAATTCAGGTTATAGACAATAAAAGGGAACGTAGTAAGGTTTACTTTGCGAGCCTCCAAACACCTGAGTTATGGACAAGAACAAGAAATGAGACCTAGACAGGCCAAATGTATTGTTCAATAAGTGAAAATTAGAATAAGGATCGTGAACGTTACAGAAATTAATTGAAAAAGAAGAATGGTGGCAGTACCTAAAACGTATTCACAAAAACCACTCTAGTTTAGATCCGAGAGTGCACTGCTAACTACAGCAGCCCTTCAGTAAAGTGAAGAGCAAAACGGACAAACCTAGGGTAAAGGAATGTTCCAGCAAAAGTGACAACCCTCCGTGGGGCAATGCACAATATTTCTTATATATATATATATATATCATATTATATATTATATATTATATATATATATATATTTTTATTTATTCATTTTATAAAATTTATATATGTATTATGTGATGTGTGTATATATTATATATATATATATATTTATTATAATATATATATATTTATTATAAATATATATATATACTTATATATAATATATATATATATATATATATATATATTATATATATATATATATATATATAATATATATATATATATTAATATATATATTATATATATATATATATATATTATAGTATATATATATATAATATAGAGTTTTGGAGGAAGGTATTTAGAGATTATGAAAGTGACTACCCCAGAGGCGATTATATGGGTCCATATCTCAATGCAATTAGACCGTTATACAAGAACGCTGCGTCTTGAAGTTCTCACATGTTAGTTTTACAGATCTTTCCTTTTGTTAAATTTAAATTAGTCGATATGTATGTTATAGGGTTCAGACCAGTTCATCCTTATGTATATCAAATGAGACAAAAGAAACATAAAAGAAAAATAATAAAGATATATAAAAAGGACATCGAAGACAAACACAGATATAGAATACTAAGCTTGTTTGTTTAAGATATAGAAGTATCATTATAGTAGGCTTGTAAATTACTTCAGCGCAGGTGTGCGTGGTTTTATCCCTTATATGAGATTTACCTTATTTTTTGGTAAGTATCCAGCCATTTGCGGTTAACGTAGGAATCATTTTTTCTGTATCATATTCTCCGATCCATTTTTTATTGTGTGTAGATATTTTTTGTTTATAAGCTTTGGGTTTATTACTATTTGACGGTTGCAGCCATCCATGCATCCTGCATCGCTGCTCAAGCCTAAACAGTAGGATCCTGCGCACAAACTTACCTCTTTCGAGCTAGACCACATATACTTTTACTCACACTCTATATATGAGGTACATCCACTCACCATCCACTCATTCTTATATTACATTATACTACTTATATTTCTAACAATAATAACCTCCTCTTATATTAATTCAACTCATCATTTTAGTTTTGCATTTCAACCCATGATTAACGTCATAGTCAGATATGAGAATGTTATTTTGTTCTCTTTCTCCCATCTCTGCTCTCACTTCTCTTCTCTACTCTCTTATTATCCCCTTATATGTACCTGGTTAACTAGTTTGTATATATATATTACCATATTTAATTTATATATATGATATTTATATAAATATATATATACTACTATACTTTATATTTATATACTAATATTAACCTTTAGTTTTTACCTATATATGATTATATATATATATTATATATATATATACTACCTACTTATATACTACTACACATCATGATCTGCAGCGTAACATAACCGCCCACCGCACATTATGCAGAGCATCCGCATCACCAGGCTTTGGCCTGCGGTATGCTTAGCGCGTGTAGATATTCAATCTGTCGAGATTTGATAAAGAATTTTTTAATAATCAATTACATTAAATTAGATTCTGAAAAAATGAAAATGAGTTGAAAGCAATTTCAAATAAGATATGAGGCTTTGATATTTCTATATCTTATATGTATATCAAAGACATCTCTAGACTCGCTGGAATAGTAGCATCTCCAATATGAGACTGGAAATTAGAATGGTAATCTTGAGGCTCAAAGAACTCGTACAGCCACGTTCGTCATTCCATAGTTAAACATTCTTGACTAATATCGTTATAAATATGAATCATATACACTTTACAAATCTAAAGCCTTATTGAAACCATTTGGAAGATAATTACCAAAAAATCAGCTGCCCTAACGTTTGCTTGCTCCGTATATAAAACCATTATCTCAACGCTAAACGAATGCATTTTTAAAAGCATCTTTCAAAATGAAAATTCAATGATGACCGGTTTATTAAAAGAATGAACGAATTGTAAATTAACATAAATAGAGCTATAGAAAAACGCTTTGGGTGGGGTTTCTTCTGCGTTGGAAATTAATGACCTTTAATGCAACTATTGCAACTTTACTTAGATCCCCGTAATAATAGGTAAGTTTATTTGGGTAACAATCATTCAGAATAAGTTTAAAAATTGTCCACTCTTGTGTTGGCATTCGAAAAACTTCCAATTAGAAACAGTCCTATTAATTTCACTATCAGCTACACCCAATTAAAAGCGAAAAAACACGAAATCTACAGAAACCAACAACCTACAAGTAACATCAATACACCAGATTCACTGAGATAAGATATTTCATACAGTCCGAAGTCGATTAAACAGAAATCACACGCACTTACCGTTATAAAAAGATGTAGTGCAAATGATTGACAACTATCACCAACTAAAACGACTAGATACAAATGATGTTCCTATCAGTTGGTGGAAAGTTAAAGCAATAAATGTTTACTCCACGCTTGAGTAAACTTAGCAGGAAATACCCTTGCCCTGTCCTCGAACTTATGCTTTAATCCAATGTGGAGACGAGTACAATTTAGCAATCGCTGGCTAATATACTGACTGCAATAAGTACGAAACAGACTCTCAGACAGACAAGGGCAGCAAAAATTTGATAGTTCTCAAGTCACATTACCAACCTTTCCCTTTTAATATTTGAATTTCTATACAGTACTAAGTTTAAAAAGTAATATAATCCATGTGTAAAATCTCTTTCATTATGAGCGGAGGATTTGCGAAAAACGAAGGTTGGTGGGGTGATTTGGAGTTGGGTCCTCCATCCAGCACACTGCTAACCAATTATATTCAATAGATTGTGGCTAAATAACTCGAAAATTACTTAGGCATGCTGTATATATATATGTATAATATATATAGCTATTATATATATATATAATTCTTCTTCATCTTATTATATATATATTATTATATTTATAATATATAATATATTATATATATTATATTTATTATATATATATATATATATATATCATATATATTCTTCAAACATCCCCATCCGCGATATTAAAATAAAAGCATCCGCATTCAGCATCCGCGAAAAAAATGGACATCTGCTGGCATCACTAACTTTTTTATATACTTTTTATTATATATTTATATACTATATAGTAATATATTATATATTATATATACTATATTATATATATATATATATATATATATATATATATTTATACTATTATATTTATTATATATATTATATATTATATAATCTATATATATATATATAATATATATATTATATATATATATATATATTCATTATATATATAATTATATATCAATTCATGATGTCAAAAATGAAACGCATTTACAATTTACATAGAAATTCCCTCTCCAACTTATGTCCACTTACTGTCCAAATCGCACCTTCCTCGAGCTAGATGGTCGGGACAATGCCAATTACAATTTGTCAAATCTTTGAATGATTATGTCTAGATCATATGACGTTAAAATAATAATGTTTCTATAAAGATAAACATTGGATGGAGGAGAGGGGAGGAGATTTTTTCGCCAATTGAAACTTGCTAGATGAATACTTACTTCAACTTTTGAACAAAAGGGGCTCTTATCAACGTATGAATCAGACCAAGATTCAGATTCAGAGAGTAATAAGAGCTCAGAATCCCATCATTCAAAGCAATCTGATAGATCTTACAGAGGACAGGTACAGTGTATATATATATTATATATATCTATATATATATATTATTATCCCCCATCCCCTATATATATATATACCTATACCTATAATATACTACTCCATACCACCTATACCCCTCCACCATCCACCTCATATTCTCTTATACTTTTTTTAATCTCCCTCCATTTATTATTTGTTTGGGTTAGTATGAATAAATTTTGATAAAGACAACTAATTTAACAAGATGTTATAACTGTAAGTTTCAGAAATATCTTTTTCTCAACATACGCGGCTTTCAACATCTTGTATCAAACTCCACGGCTTAAGATTCAAATTTTAAATCCTAAACATTTGAACATTGCTATCAAGTATCTTTCCATACTGCTTGAGTTAAGTAGATATTAATTAACATATCTAACAACACCCTCCTCATATCGCTAGCCTTATAAGAGCACGAGGTCTTGAACGAATAAAAACGTTACTAAACCATTAGATAATTAGCTCTATTTGAACTTTGAACTTAAGAATTCGACCACCAACATCCTCTCCTAAATCATTCGTTTAACACGGGTTTTAGAAATTAATCGAAATGTATCGATATAAACTGAAAAAATTCTAATTTACCTACACACATTCTATCTTTCAAATTCCATTGTCATTTTAATATTGATAATTTTTAAATTTTTATTTTAAAAATTATTAAAGACGTTAATATGACATGAAAATTTCCGTGTTTCGACGTTGAAAATATACTACCTTTGAAACTATAATTTCTGCCACATCTTGAACACATTTTAAATTTATAATTAAGGAATAAGCCTTTACACTTTCTCATATTTGTAAGGCATGGTTCATCCCTATTAAGGCTAAAAGAGAAACATGGGCACATCTATGCAGTACAATATACAAGTATATAAAAATTAATTATAGCAGTCGGCGTCGGTCAGGAAGAAACAAGCGGGAAATTTAAAATAATGATTGTAAAGATTGCGCCCTAGGTCTCACTGTAAACGAAAACAAACTCCTCTCTTTTCATTCACCATATTCACACACACATTTTATATATAATATTATATATAATATATAATTTATATATATATATATAATATATATATATTATATATATATATTATATATATATATATATAATTATATATATATATTATAATATATTATTATTTAATATATTAATATAATATATATATATTTATATATATATTATATATAATTATTATATATAATATATAATATTATTATATATAATTTATATATATATATATATTTCGAATTCTTCATATAATAATCAATTAACATCGAAAATAAAAACTTTTTTTATTTAGCAGAAAAAAATATAAGGTTTATTTTTTTACATAAATATTGTTAATATTTAATATGAAGAAGAGAGAGAGAGAGAGAGAGAGAGAGAGTGAGGAGAGAGAGAAGAGAGATAGAGAAGAGAAGAGAGAGATGAGAGAGAGAGAGAGAGGATAGAGAGAGCATTGAAGATGAGCTATGTGAGAGGCAGAGTAGAGAGTAGAGAGAGAGAGAGAATTATACTTTTTTTTGCATCAATGATTTTATTAATAAATCAACGATAATAAACATCCAAAACTAATCCATATAAATTTACCTTGTTGATAAATTAATATCAGTTAGGTGTCTCTATATATATTTGTGCTTAGAGCGACGAGGCGTAGCGGTGCGACGTCGTTCGAGCTTGTGGGGTGTCTGACCTATGACAAGAGGTATAAATTCTACGCATTTAAAGAACAACAAACGCGAATAAGGGACAACTGTAAAGACTCTACTGGGCTTAGGCTGGTAAATACACAATTATAGTTAAACATTGTATTAACATAGTTAAATATTCTATATTTAAATGATATAAACAATGAAAGAAAATTGCTATTTTAAATATTAAGAAATAATTAACTTCGGTATTACATTTCCCATAGTTTCATATTTCCAATTTGTTTATATTAATGCATTAATGTCTCGATAATTAGGTTTTTCAATAATTATGCATATTTGTATGGCTGGTAAGTCCTCTCAGTCATATGGACTATTTTTATATATATATATATATATTTATTATATATATATATTATCATATTATTATATTATATTATTTTATAATTCATTAGTGGTAGGGTATATGGTAGGGTATATCTTATATACTCTCGGTAGGGTATTGGTGAGGTTCACCTACTCCAGGTGGAGTGAGAGAGAGGCCGCGGAATGATATCGATATGTGTTATATCATTAATAATAAAACATAAATACAAAGATATATATATATATACCTAAAACACACTATAATAACTACATAACTAATAATAACAATATATACTAACACACTACTAATAAACTATACAATAATAACGATGAGTCCTGCTAATATTACTTCCTATCACCTACTTATATAAACTAAAACCTCAAATAATCCAATTCAGAGAGGTGAGAGCACTTGCTAAGTGGGAGAGGTATTATATCTCAATCATAATAAAATAAACCTCATAGAACTAACAAAACACTACTAACTACGCGTAGGTACCGCACACCCAATAATAATTACCATCCTGATCCAGATCCGGAAAAGATAAAAAGGTACATCGACTATTTAAAAACAAATGAGCGCACATAGGATGAGTAAGACGGAGTCTCTTGTGGTATAGTTACTAATACTATAATACTAATAACTCATTTACATATATAATATAGAGTGAACATTATAATGTTCAATACCCACCACACACATTTTAATACTACTCGGACCCCCGCCTGAGCCAAAACCTACATATGAAGAGAATCAACTTACGCATAAACTTAACATATCAACACTCTTAATAGTAGACAACTCATTACATCTTTTTATTTATTTCATTACAAAAGAAGAGAAGATAAAAAAATCGAAAAAACACTTCACAAAGATCGCTCATTTATAATTCACTCTCTCCTAATTCCACTATCTTCTCTATTTGTATTGTACAGAACAACGGAACTGGTATGTCCTCCCAGAGACCTTAGAGCGACACGAAGATCGGAGCGGCGAAACTAAGATACATGTCCACACACAACATACACTCATCTTTCGATAATCTTAATAATACAACACAACTGTAACGTCCAATATCATAAAAATACAAACGAACGCAATATACGTACCTCACTACTACTTTACCACTTAACTAAACAAATAATACCATACATCATATACAAGGCTACTACCAATGATACTTTATCAATCCTAACCTACTAATATCTCCATACACATAAACTTACTATCTCATCTCATTATTTCCTACACTACCTTAGTATGACTACACCTATACCCTACTACTATACTCTCCTACTCACCTTCACTTTCCTATTATTTCTTTACTATATCTATATATATATTACTCATCAATTTCTTATCTAATGTATTTTTTCCTCATTATTATATATATATCTCACCATACCTCTCTATATATAATAACTCATCATATAATAACTAACTACTTACTACTTGGTATTACTTCACCGTATTCCTACTTATATATCTCTACCTTTTTTACTCTAATACTTTCTTATATATATACTCCACACAACCTATATCTACCCCTAGTGTATATAGCTACTGTGACGAACGAGAGTTCTGTGCAGGATATTATTATACTATATATAGATATATATATTAATTAAATTTGGTAGGATATCCCACCCATTTCACAGTAAGAAGCCACCATGGGCTATGCGAGACTGTCCCAGTGAACTAAAGTAATGACTTTCTCATGCAACATGCTCATGCCAAACTCACATAGCATCCTAGGGCTTGTCAATAACTTACCGCCTTAGCTTAGTATTCATCCTAGTCCTTATCTAACTACAGGGGAAACAAAACTACTGACAAGGTACATGATAACCACACTAGAATACCTTTTTTAGGTTTATATAAGAACGATATAATAAAGTGTCTTCCTTTGTCATTTTTTAACATGTAGTTTTTACCGATTACTTCTTACCGTCTTTATATTAAACTTCATCTTACCGTTTGTGCTTAGGCAAAATATATCTATAATGATCCCTTAGCCATCCATATACCTATTTCAATCTTTTCTTAAATGTGCCAATTGAGTTACTCGACGGAGTCAACCACCTTTTGCGGGTAACCATTACAATGAACTAACAACCCTTATATGAATGAATATTTTCTTATATCAAGATGGCAATCCGCCACTATGAAATAATCGATAATGGATTTCTGGTCGCTTGTCTGCTGGCTAAACAAGAGTTATCTTTCCATGGACATGATTAATCTAAAGATTTGTAATTTTATTCTTATATGATCTCTTGTATTCATGTCAACCCTCTGACAGGGTGGCTGTCTTTTCTAATTCAGAACATTCTATTTCTGGCTGGTTTTCGGCCTCTCCATCATAAGCTTTACGCAGCTCAATCCACCTTTGAATTCACTCTCTTGGTATGCTTTGCTATACGTCACACTTTACACACCAGTAAAATAACACTTCTATACTATCGTGACTTATTATAAATAAACGCGAGGACCAAACATTTGTGCACACAAACACTCTATAAAGAGCAAAAAACAATAAGATTAAAAACACACCACTCTCACACACCATATCACGCTTGCAGGCACCACACATACTCGTGACACTCTTATTTACGAAGGTGATGTACTCCATTTTTTGTTTATAGGTTGTAGTAACGACGTAGTTAAACCCAATGGAGACCGAATATAGCTCAAATAACTTTCTCTTCCAGTCTGTCCAGTTATTTAATTTCCTGGGGTCCCAGCTACCACCTCGCTATATGTGGTACGACGCTAGACTTGAGATATCTCCCACTGAACATACCGAGGAGGCACGTTTCGCCAGTAAATGCACCAGGAGAAGATATACTGTATGTGAGGAGATACGAGCAGGAGCATTACTTCATATCAAAGATCTCCTACAACCGAACAACGAATTCAGAGTTAAGTTTTCCATAACTCTATATTATATGATCATAACATACTGTACACTTCACAAAAAAAGATCCAGCTATACAATAGCCCATATTAACAAGCCACTAACATAAACTCTACAAAGGTCGCATCTGTCTAGAACATCGACATCTAGACATACCACACACACACACTACTTAATCATAATAACAATGACTGCGCAAGTCCATACAAATATCCCCTAATGACATAAATCCAATAGCCTCAGTTCAAACATCAATTCTCTATACATAACAACCATTATCATATTAACACGGCACAACTCTCATTCTACACTTACAACTAATATATCCTATATTTAACAGAGAAACACCAAGATAGAAGGATAATATTCAACTGGCCATAATCATATCTCGCCTAATCTTCAACTTATACTTTTAAACTAAAATAGAGCAACAACCACAACACATGCCTTTATACACAGAACTACATGCAGTATACCACATATCAACGCACACACCACACTCACAAACGTAATCCCACACCATCTTTCTACAGGACAAAAAACAAATCAACACGACCCAAACCAAAATAAATAAATGATCTAGCACTCAATAAAGTATTCACAATCAACACAATATGATACGATTTATTATATAAACCAATGCATAACAGACTTCACAATATGATTCCATTTTAACCCAAGACTACCATATATTCAAGATTCAAGAATATCATACTACTACACAATCGAGTTGTTTCGAAGCATATCTACATCATGCGCGTAAATACAACTCGCGCTCACATATTAGTATTAATTCTCATTCAATTTATAGACAACTCACCGGTTACAATTTATATATCATCACGATCATGCTCATACTAATCAAATACACTCATCATTCTAGACAAATGAAAATCACGCAGAAAATACTTATGGTCCATTAAAACAACTATTAATACAAAACAAAAAAATCACTTACCAATCACACCAATTCTAGCTAAAACAACACACACATTAGATACACGCAAAACTAAGCTAAATTTAGGAGCAAAAGTTTAATAGGCACACATACTACACAATTCCTATCAAAATCTGAAACTTCTAACCTAAAAAATTACATATATTAAATTGGAAGCAATTAATCTTCTACCCTCATTCTCTCGCTTTTAAAATATTATGACAGACTAAACAAACTTTCATTTCTCGGGTCCTTCATCTACTATATAATACCTTGCTAAATTAAATTTCTTATGCCTTCTCACTATCTTTGCCTTCTTTATCTTTAAATTATACCGATTAAGTACATTTTTAACTTTCTTATAATTTTCCTAAATCTTCTTTCCCTACTACTACTACCCCTTCGAATTTTCTAACGATTTAAAGCATTTATCATTGAATTTTCTCTCTCTTAATCTCCTCTATTTATCACACACCAAAATAACAGAACTTTCTCATTACGGCACACGACTAAATATGATAACAGAGTTCTATCCTACTATACAAAACATGGCGAACTGAAAAATCTCCATACATATACCATATGACGTTAGTAATTCCACTAAGACTCAGCAAATATAAAACTATATATTGGTCTATTACAAAACTACCTTATCTCAATCATTCAAATTATTATTAAAAATGAACTGAAGTCCACACCTTAGAAATTATCATATCACATATTCATACAGCTACGGTGATTCGATACACTTGGAACCTTCCGCTGTTTGCCTTGACGGTATTACGTAACTACGCGCTTTATTTTTAGTAATACATCACCATTTATCATCGAAATATTATAGATGGCCTTTTCGCCTGGTGAGGACGGTCTGCCAATTTGGGGCACGCAAGACGGCGAGCTTCTCTCTATGACGTAAGGATTTCTGCGGATCTCATTTGATAAGTTTTATCTATATGGGTATTATTTTAGTATATAACGATTAGGTTTAGTACTATAATATATATCAATCATTATTACCATTAGTATATATGGAGAGTGAGGTGGATTTATATATACTAATATATAATATATACCATAAATACATATCCTACAATAACCATATATACGGGTATCTCGGACTAGGTAGGTATTGGAGGCCGAGTGGTGACACGCCGTTCGGGTTAGAAAAATTTTTTAGTCAGATGCCTGGCAGACTCCGGCCTCAAATCAACTCCCTCCGATCGCATCTATATTATTATATATATTATAGATTATATATATATATATAATAATATATATATATATAGGCATTTAGTATATATAGGATGGAGAAACTGTCATTTTGCCTCATACAATCATTATAATAAATCAAAATAATAACTAATATTACACAAGTAACTAACAATAACTAAATAGATCTAATAACCATAATAGGGATTAAATATAACATATATAACTCATACGTATTATATTACTTATGATAGTGTTGTATATATATATGAGCTCGAGTGAGTCAGTATTTGTATATATATATATAGTTATGTTATTTATATTATTCTGGTGATCGATTATAAATATATAGTGAGGATAGAGGTGTAGTGGTAGCGAGTGAGTCTAGTATCTTAGTGATACATGTGTTTGAAATTTGAGTTAATAATCATCAGCCAGTATAGGGTATATTATAACTGAGGTGGTATTATGTATGAAATTGGTGTATAGGGTGTGATAGATTATCACCTTAATAATATGATAACTAATACACTACACCTATTAACAGACATAAACTATACTAACACATTGAGTTGCGTGAGGTAATCTCACATGGTGATCATAAATATAAAACAATACACTATCAATCCATAAACTAGTAAACCACCCTATATAACAATAATAACTAATAAATAAATAAGTGATAATAAAATACTACTACTGACCTATTAAGAGTATTTAATATATAATAACTAATGTTGTTGTGTGTAGTTGTTAGGTGGTGGTGAGTGGTGTCTTGTACGGTGTGTATAATATGTGTTGTTTTGTCGTGTAGCTGTGTGTGGGTGGGCTGTGTTGTAGTTGGTGAATGTGTAGTGATGTGGATTGGCGACGGGTGTGGGGTGGAAGTTGTTTCGTTGTGTGTGTGGTGGTGGGTACAAAGTGTATCTGTTGTAAGATACGTGCGGTTGTTCGGGGTTGTGTTTATTGAGAGGATATGAAGAATAAAGGAGAATAAAATACTGGTAAAGTAAGAGAGTTAGAAGTTTTGGGTGACCAGTTTGATGTGGGGTGTTTAAATTGGCCATCTCTCGATGCATAATATCTTGGAGGGACAGAGTTAATGAGAGTAATTTAACGAATCAGATGCTTGAACATTATTTTGGCTGAGCTTCTGTAGAGACTTCAATCGCAGGTGGCCGGTCGTGCGTTTTCTTTTCTTCAAGTGCCTTCAGAAGAGAAGAGCTTGTTGTTGTTTATATTTAATACTAATTACTACAGTCTCAACTCTACTTCATGTCTCTTTGACATATGCATGGGTGCATATGGTCCCATCGTGTGGTAGTTACTGTACGTCTATCTCCATTTAATATATATGATATTCCATCATAATGGCTTAAAAACATTCTTAGAATCGTTTACCTAATGCCAGATTCCAACCACAATTCATAAACTATTATAATAACAACTAAGCCATATATTTAAAAATGATCGACATGATTTTATTTGACAAGCAATATCCTCGCACAACTCACATACTAAATACATCGTTACTCTAGTAAGAGTCAAGATATCAAAGCAGCTCAATATAAAAATGAAAAAGGACCAGGAATTAATATCTGAGAAACCTATTATTTCCTGATACGACCAGTATAACATACAAATAAATAAACTCTAAATAGATTGTCAAACGATAAATAATACAATAATAAATATTAAAATAATAATAATAATTATACAGTAAAAATTAAACCAAATATAATAAAATCAAAGATAATAAATAATAAACTAATAAAATAAAAAATAATAATCAATGCAATACATAAATAATACTCAATTAATTGATATCAATCGCCTGCTCGTACTCATCCACTCCATCACATAATAATAAAATGAACAAAATAAAAATAATGTCAATGCCTGGTTAGCGTATATCTACTCCGGTTACTCCCATGATTTACCGCTCCAACATCACTAATTTCTTTTATGAGACACTATGAGTTGCGTATCCGACTCTACACGAATAATTACGAAAATACAATACCATACACTACCAGACACCGCAGATTATTCTCATCAGCCGCAGGGACTCGACCGGAACCCAACAAACACACGCGGAAGAGGAGCAGACGGATAGAGGATGAGCATCAGACAAACTAAAATATTCATTTGTAATCAAATAGTATACAAACCAGACTTGTTATTTAATCAAAAGCATTAAATACCTCTCTAAAAACACCTATACATACAATTATATATCTTAATCCAGACCCTCGACAAACCGCACTCCTTTTACTCAAGCGAAATTACTATATTTACTACCCCTACATACGCTGATAGTACCTATCTCATATATACTATATATATAATACCATACCTACTTACCTACTCATAGCCTATACTACACTACCTCATATATATATACTACTATATACTACTCATACCTACCTACTACTCACTCCGCGCGCGCTCACATTACTCTCGCGCTCGCACATCAACATTGAACGCGGCTCTCTCCATAACTTCTAATCGCACGTTTGGGGCTCTATCAGGAGGGGTCGCGTCGCACCTTCCAAAAGCGCTTGAGAACACACACGTGCTCCTAAGACTACTTTGACGACATGGCCTAGCCGTTATCCAAGTGCTAAAAACAACAAGAGCCATCTCCCATTTAGTTAGCCGCTACATACGCGCAATTCCACCACTATCATCCTCCTATCTCAGGCTCCGAATGACCACTTCAACACCTACTGAAAAGGAACCACACCCGCCAGACGCCAACATATCACTAACACAATAATAATAAACTTCTATAACACAATAAACACTACTGGCACTTCACAAAAATCCTTTCTCCCCCTACCCTATACTACTCCCATACTACTCACACTCACCTATATCACCTACCTACCTACCCTACCTACCCTATACTTATATATATCTATATATATACTCACTCATGCTGCACGCTTTATGGGACTCCCCACCCTAGGCACTTCCCCTGTGTGTCGTGTGAGATGTATAGATTCGTATTCGTGTTGCGTATGTGAAATGTGTGTGTGGGTGCGGTGGCTTCGCTCGACGCTCGAGAACTGACGCACGCAGCATCACACCTACACTCAAACACCTGTTAAGAGCAAAACCAGCAAATTCAACCACAAGAATCACAATTGCCATCTGACTCTGTATGTTTAAACAAGTTTTTATGTCACAATATTACTTAGGATTACATTAGATACCCAACTCAGTGCGGTCTGATCAAGGCATCGTCTGATGCTCCACGGATCCATTTGGCCAGCCACACCCATCACCTGATTACAAGATAATCTTACAGCGAACTAGCACATTGGTCTTCTAACAAATAAATGTCATCTCACAAAAAAAGGAAAACGTGTCTCATATTCTCACTCACCTCCTTTAACATTACATAATACCCAAAAGTTTTCATCTAAGCTAAAAACTTTATCAAAATATTAATAGTAGTCCACTCTTGATTAAGAAATGAATAATAAAATAATAATCAACTCAATACATACATAAATACATAATAAATCAATTAAATAATAATATATCATAATAATAATCAATCAACTCATAATCCACATCAATAATCATCACTAATTTGGCAAACATTTAAAAATCTTGACAGGTTTGCTTGAGAGAGAGAGAGAGAGAGAGAGAGAGAGAGAGAGAGAGAGAGAGAGAGAGAGAGAAGAGAGAGAGAGAGAGAGAGAGAGAGAGAGAGAGAGAGAGAGAGAGAGCCGAGAGAGGTGAGAGAGAGAGAGAGGGAAGCACAGCGCAGAAAGAACCTCCCGCACTCCTCCGACCCCGAGCTTTAGTTGTGAGAGAGAGAATGGAAGCTCAGCGCAGAAAACGAACCTCCTTAACTTAAGAGGCACACTAGTTTAAAATTTGAAAATCTCAAATTTAAAACTCCATTTCTAAATAAAAGAGAGAAACTCTAAGGAAGTTTCAATTCTATTTTGAATTTTCTTTATTTGCAATGACAGTAATTTAGAATTACGATTATTTTGACGCTAATATAATCATTGAAAATAATTACCGACTTCTTTTAAAATCAGTTGCAAAAAGATATAAATTAACTAGATATAATATTATTTGTTCGTTGTATATATCGGGTAAGAAACTTGAAACATGTATATTTATTAGCGTGAGTAAATAAGCTGGGATAGCGAAAGATACTTACATAATTTGATAAATGGTTTAAAAGCAGGGCTGCGGATCTACTAGAATAAATTTTTTTGCTCCCCCCCCCACATCATTTTAAAATACCAGACTCTAGGGCCACAATTTAAAATTTTTCGCCTCCGGCTCCATCATCCATCATTTTAAAATATGTGGCTCTGGCTCCATTCTCCTTATTTTAGTGCATAAAAAAATTTATCTTTGCTCCACCGTAAAATAAAAATACAGCTCTACCCACAATAAGATTCTGCTCCGGCTCAGCTCACGAAAAAATTTCGGCTTCGGCCTCTACACAAAAATCATACACAAAATCAGCATGTTATAAGTGACAAAAAAAAAAAAAAAAAAAAATGAGTAGATAAAATTCTAAATCTGAAATTATCGCAACTTCTTGTAGACTTAGAATGTAAAATTAACAATAATAACAAATAAGATAATGAACAAAAACAT
This sequence comes from Trachelipus rathkii, assembly GCA_015478945.1. Classification (NCBI taxonomy): domain Eukaryota; kingdom Metazoa; phylum Arthropoda; class Malacostraca; order Isopoda; family Trachelipodidae; genus Trachelipus; species Trachelipus rathkii. Next base: position 25,554 of record JABUQX010054337.1, read on the forward strand.
CATTCATTATTACCTATATTATTGGTGAACTGAATTACCTACGTAAAATGCTACTATACCCAACTCTTCGTAATACACACACACACAATATATATATAATATATATATATATATATATATATATTATATATATATTATATATATATATATACTATATATATATATATATACACACACATATATATATATATATATATATATATATATATATAATAACTGGCTTACCTTTCATGGATACAGTATCCTTTATCATTTAATGTTGGAAGCGTGTGTTGACGATTAAGCTGCAAAAAGGCAAAGACAAAACAATAGGGTTAATGCAAATAAGGATTCAATTTTATTTATTATAAATAAAAAGCAGGTATTATTATTATTATTATTATTATTATTATTATTATTATTATTTATTATTGATTATTATATTATTATTATTTATTATTGATTATATTATTATTATTATTATTATTAACTACTGGAATTATAGAAATAATTGTCAATAATTATTAAAAAGAAAATAAATTTTTTTTTGCAAAACAGGGAAAAAAAATCCAAGCGTCCAGAAAGATGAGGATGAAACACTAAAAAAAAGGTTAAAAAATTCCGTTAAACAAAGTTTACATTAAACCACACTCCTATATATATATAGTATATATATATATTATTTATATATATTATATATGATTATATACTAATATATATATATTATATATATATATATAAAATATACATATAATATATATATATATATATATATATATATATATATATATATATATATAGTATATATATATATATATATATATATATATAATATTAAGTATATAGTTATATATATATATATATATTTATATTATATTATATATATATATTATATATTATATATATATTATAGTTATATATATATTTTATAATTATATATACAGTACTATATATATATATATATTATTATTATATATATATATTATATATATATATAGTATATAATATATATTATATATATATATATATATTAATATATTATATATATATACTATATATATAGTTTACTATGTAATTATTCATTCAACTTATCTATGTTCTATCCACTATGAGAGGTGGCCCTGTAGGACTGCCGTTTTAATTAGAGGGAAATATATAAAATTTACATTAATAAAATTAATTTTCATTCCACAACACATCACACCACATCACTTTATTTACAAGCCACACTAAAAGTAAGTACAGAATTTGTGTTGATGTGTGTGTGTTGTGTGTGTGTGTGTATGTGTGTGGTGTGTGTGTCGTGTGGTGTGTGTGTGTCGGATACGGAACTACTGGACACAATAAAGGAAAGTCTCTGAAATCTCACTCTCTCACACGCTCTCACTCCTGAGACCTCAATATTAATGCCCAAGACACGATGCAATACTTATCACTCACACAGGCGCAGTTGCAGATGCTCAAGTACATTTTTTTCAGCAAGCTAACTATACGCTACAGCAGTACCACACATACTCTAGAATTGTTCAGATACATTTTGTACATACTTATTTTAAGGGCTTAAAAGATAGAAGTGAGACCAACCTATTCTATATTGTGTCTAATGTACAAATAATACTTATAATATGTAATTGTTTCAAGTTCAAGAGTTAACTAGCTCACTCCAAGTACATGCGTTACTCCCAGTTATGTTACAAGGACATAGTCTTATGGTATGAAAACTTTCATAATATAGTATATATATATATATGATATATATATATTATATATATATATATATATATATATATATATAATATATAATATATATAATTATATACTATATATCATTCATGATCATTACTAATCATACATTATCATTATATCATCATATCAGCCATACCAACCCTTTTCTAAATAATCTATATCCCCAGATGGAAGTCAAGGTATGTCATTTACAATAGTATCGGAAACAAAAAAATAGTAGAAGAATATGATAGTGTAAAAGTATAGTATAATAAGTAGATATAATAGTATACCCAGCCTACAGCAGCCCCAGTTTTATTACAATAGATGAGAACTTCTTTCGAGATGACAGAAAAAATGCCCACCCCGAGAACTTCACGGGACGCGATTGACGCCTCAACTATGCCTCTCTTCAATGTGGGGTTCAATTCCTAAGGGGGGGGGGGTGAGGGGGGGGGTGAGGGGGGGGGGGGGGGGGGGGGTAGGGGGGGGGGGGTGGGGGGGGGGCGAGGGGGGGGGGGGGGGGGGGGGGGTAGTAGGGGGGGGGTAGCCCCAGGTGGACTACAACCATATCTCCTCACAAAGAAAACACACCATTCACTCCTGTTATGCACCTTTCTTCTCGCGCCTCTGCAAACTCACCATTTCTCATCTTCCAAGGCATTCTCATTTTCTGACTCATTATCCTAACTTATTTTCTTCTGTCTCCCATTAATCGTAGTCCGATTCCTAACATAAACATAACTTATCCACTATACATTTACCGTTTACCCGTGGATAAAACACGTATACTGCCAATCCCATCTTCCACATGACCAAACCATCCCAAATTTCATTTTATTCTCATTTGCCTGCCAATCTCCTACACCAAACAAACTCTCTAATACGTTTCAATAATAATTATTTTATCATTTCTTTCACACCTAACACGCCACTAAGATTGTCCATCTGAACACATTGTAATTTAATCTATTCCTCTTATTCCAGACCATTAGTCCCCATTACTTTATATCATTAACACGGGTTAACCAAACATTCCCGTCATGAAGACCCACCCCTAGCGCACTCACAACACTTAGTCCCTTACATCCACCAACGTTTAACTGCACACCAG
>JABUQX010054338.1:0-15000 GCA_015478945.1 Trachelipus rathkii
TCGCAAATACGACAAAAGTTATTTAGGCTTTGGATTTTATTGGACTAGAAACGTTGATGATCCTTTGCCGCTATCTTCAGTGTGTGGATGTGAAATGTTAAATGAATCATCATTGTTTCCTAATAAACTGAGCAAGCATTTTAAAACCAAGCACTCTCATTTACAAGGTAAATCTATAAGTTATTTTAAAAGATTGTTAGAACAGCAGACAAAAGCGGTAAATTCTTTCAAAAGTGTAATGACGGTTTCTGAAAAAGCTCAAATTGCTTCTTACGAGGTTTCAGAACTGATAGCACAAAATATGAAAGCTCATATTTTAGGCGAGTCACTCATTCTGTCTGCGTGTAAAAAGATTGTGAAGGCAATGCTGGGAATTGAAGCAGCAAAAGAAATAATTGAGATCCCTCTGTCCAACGATACAGTCCACAGACGTATTCTAGAAATGTCATCTAATATATAGAAAAATGTTTGTAGTAATAAACTTCAGTATTCAGATTTTGCATTACAAATTGATGAGTCAACAGACAATGCCAACAAAGTGCAACTCTTAGAATTTAATCGTTTTGATGAAGATTAAATTGTAAATCAATTTCTTTTTTGCAAAGAATTAAGTGTAACAGTGACTAACAGCAAAGGGTGAAAAGGTTTTCAACATTTTAAATAATTGCCTGTGAAAAAGGCAAATATCATGCAAACATCAATGGTAGGCTGCTTTAAGGTTCTTACATCCTTTGTAAATGAGCAAAATGTCTTCACAATTCACAGCAGCTTTCTTCATAGATAAGCCTTGATGGCAAAAACATTTCTACTCTGACTTTGGCGATCTTGCCACTCTGTAACTAAATTTAGCTGTTCTATTTATTCTTAATTAATTTTCACTCGTTGTAATAACAGCATGGAGCTTCTCTATATTTGACTGCAATCACAAAAAAGATAATGTTCCCCATTATCTTTCAGGTGCTATCCTTGGGGCAACTCTTCGGTTGCTAGTGTCTGGACAGATTTCAACTTTATTATTTTGGGCACAGATTTTGACCTTTGCTATTTTTGTGCCTTATGGCCATCATCCTGTTTTTTACTTGACTTGTCACCGACGATTAACAGATCCAATTGGACTCACAGCAAGACTAAGAACTGCAAAACCTAAGTTGAACGTTACGGTTCTTATTTCTGCTCACTCCACACACACAAACAAATTAATTCAAATTGTTCATTATTTTATATTTTTTCCTATGTAAATATATTCTGGTAATCGAACATACAGTTCCGTCTGTGATTACTTTAATGCAGACCATGATTTTTCAGGGACCTTGAAAGGTCACGAATGATGTAATTAGCTTCCCTCCTTAAAGTTAGTCTCTACAATAAAATTGGAAAAGGAAGCATTTTGTTTCTCCCCCTTTACTCATTTAAAATGTTCAATTCTTATTATTTCAAAACTACTAAGGAGGGAGAGGAAGTCATTCAAATTAAAAGAATTTGCCTGATCTACATCGTTTTATAAATATATATATCTCATTAAGTTCTCGTTCTGTATGACAACTCGTTTACTGTTAGAAAAAAAGCTTAGGCTAATTTAACACAACTAACAGAACGTAACGAGCTACAGTGATGTTATAGTTAACTACTTACTAAATGAAGGTATAGTTTTCCTATTAACTCCTATATAACTGCTTCCTATAACCGGTAGATTAGATCATTACCGTCCTCTATATAGTATCTGAGAGTTGTAGTCATTAGTATTAGCATTTTAGTGCTTGAGCTTTTAAAGTTCGTGGACACTGTTGCTTGGCGGATCCTGTTCTTTCTCCGGGTCATTTACTTCGGAGTGCGCCAAATACCTTCCCTTGCGGGCTTCAGATTCACTGAGTGCTTCGTCACTCTCCCCAACAACGTACATGGGAAGAATTAAACGAATTCAACTTTGAAATCAGACACATTGTGGAAAAAAATAATACAGTAGCTGATGCATTGTCTAGGTCTCCTGTTCCTGACATTTCACAAAATAACTCTTCCACTGATATTCCAAACTCTGTTGAATTCATCCCAGAGGGTTTTGAGCTGGTGGAAGTACCTGGTGGAGGAGAAGCTCTTTTTAGATGTTTTTCACTGTTTCTGTATGGGTCTATGGATAGTCATCTTGAATTACGTTCAACAGTTTTCAGTGAAATGTTAAAAAATATAGATATATATAATCTCAAGGAAAGAGATATTCGAAAGAAGGTCAGATCCAGGAATAATAGTGGACAGGGTCCTATTCCTGAAATGATTGAGGCTTTTTGTAACATCCTTCATACAAAAGTTACCATTTATTATAATGATGATAACCAATAATTTACGGATCCCAATACCCAGATAATGTGTGTACATTAAAAGGTCTTGGAGGAATACACTATAATTATTTAAAACCGCTTTCTGTGATAGACCCATGAATGAACGAGATCATTATTAATATCAATGCTGATGTTCCAATTTATGAAGACATTGATGTTGCCCATCATAATATCAATGAAACAGATGTCATTGACAATCAAACTACTAACCACTTGCTGGTATCATTAATTAAGAATGTTTGAGACAGAATACCCATTTTTCAATGGCAAAATAATTTGCAACTGTTCAAATCTCATCAGACAAACTTATTTTTTGAGAATGGGGTTCTGTACTATCAACATGAACATAGGAAGAGATTGTATGTAATATCATATGACTTAATGATTGCAGTAATATTTAAATTACATTGGAACTGTGCCCATATTGGTGAAATAAATTGCTGGAGTTCATATACAAATATTTTTGGCACCCAAGGGTGAATCAAGTAGTGTCAGATATAGTGAAGTGTTGTCCCATTTGTCAAAATCTAAAAACACACCAGTAATATAGTGCCTCCTACCTTGAAAATTGTAGTCAGTTGCCCTTTCAACTTGGTTGCAATGGATTTGCTTCAGTTTCCAGTACCGAAATCGGGTAACCAATATGTTGTTGTTCTTATGGACCATTTCACTAAATGGGTCAGTGTAGTACCAATTGGAAACAAACAGAGTTCTACAGTAGCTTCAGTACTAAGAGACTAAAGTTTACCATTCTTGCTAAAGATTTCAACAAGAATGTTAACCGATAATGGTATGGAGTTTGTTGCAGACAGATTTCAAAAAAGTTTTATCAGAATTTAATATTAAACACAACCGAACTTCACCATTACATCTCTCCAATAACGGAATTTGTGAACGATTCAATAGGAGTCTTATTCAGTTGCTGAAATGCCTAGTTTCTGAAAATTTATCCACTTGGGATGAAGAATTACCTGTATCAGTGGTCACATATAACCCCACCCTGCACAGTTCACTGAAGGCATCTCCATCAGATATTTTAAAAGTTGCCCATTCTGAAATCACACACAGTTATCCTCAACATTGGAGCGAAGGAACAACTAATTTTTCTCCATATTGTAAGGGACAAAAAGTAGCAAAGAAAGTTATTTTCAAGGGTCATGAAGTAGTTAACAAATTTAAGATACATTGGGAAGGACCTTCTGTTGTAGCTCAAGTGAATGATAATAAAGTAACTTATAAGGTTAGAAGAGTAGCAAATTCAAATGGACGAGAAGAAAGAGTTCATTATTCACATTTATGAAAGTGGAAAAATCATCCCAGGATATCTGCAAAGAACAGCTTATTTAAAGAGTTGGTTTTTTGAGCGGATGATTCAGAGATAGGTGAGGATGCGAATGGTGATGTAGCAGAAGATATAGCTCAAGAGGAAATAGACTTTAATAGACTTTAATAGACCTGGTTTAGAGCCAGAAAAAAATGGTTATCAAGGAGAGAATGATTCTGTATTTGGTGATGAGGAGGAGGAATTTGAAGGGTTTTTAGATGCAAATCCTCTTCCACCTGTACACCTCAAAAACATTATCCCAATTAATAGACCAAATTAAAGATCTACAAAACATTAAAGAACAAATAAAAAATTGCACACACAATTATAATGCAGATATGCTTGTAGGGATTCAAATCTTAATGGGGAGGTAACTGAAGTTTCTTATACTTTGTCTTCTCCTTTTATTTCTTCTATTATTTCACCTATTCTACCTATATGATAATTAAACACACCTTCACAAACTTTTTCGCCCATTACTAACATTTCTAAATCCCCCGTAGATATCTGTACTAACACATTTTCTGAAAATATTGATGGATCCATCAGTTCAGTGCTTCATCCAAATGTAACAATTGAGGATGGTCCTCAAACTTGCCAAAATGAACAGGTGGACTCATTTCTTGGATTTGAGAACCCAGAAAGTGGATGGACATCTTTAGAAGGTTCAGGATATACATTCCTGAAACAAATGTTTCAAGACACTCCAACCACAAAAGCCCCTGAAATGGAATGGGACAATGCATCTTTGTATGTAATTCCTCCGGAACAAAATGAAACGAATTCCCAGTTTTGTTGAAGAAGTTGGGTTTTTAAAATTACCAAATATTCATGAAGATAGTTGTGAATTATCAAATGGGAATATTCAGTCTCCTAATCAACTACAAAAAATTTTAGCAGACAATTATAAAGTAACTAATTTACTTTCAGTTATGAATATAGATCTACCTCCATCCTATTCTATTGAAGAAGAATTTTTCTTACATAGAAGCTTAAGATCATCAGTTGGAGGACATGGAACAGATGTTCCAGAAGGTTCTCCTGAATTAATTGTTAGAGACCCATCAATAAGACGTTTCACCTATTCTCAGGGTCGTGTCTTGAATTTACCGCATATAATGACTACACCTTTAGAGTATAAATCCCCTCCCAAACTAATTTCTTTTTCTATTACTAATACTACTATTACCCATACAACTATATAATTTACATAACTTTACATACTTTACATGTTATAAATAAATGGAAATAATGATGTTTTTATAATTAATTACTGACTATTTCTTACACCGAAAGGTGCTTATTATTAATTTACCAAATTTAAATGTTGATACTGAGGTTAATTATTACTTGAAAATCTTCTGCTCCACACCAAGTGGTGTAGGTTAATTAAATAATTAAAAACAATTGAGGTGAGAGAGTAAGATTTTGTTTCAACCCCGCAGCTCAAAAAGTCAATAATAATTACATTTAAGCATTTAAGAATCAGATTTTTTTTTTGCCAATTGTTGGAGAGGGGAGTGGACTTTGAGAGTTGTGCGGGGGTAGAAACACATACTCTTGCATATACCACATACTTTTTCCCTCTTTTACAGATCATTTACCAAAGAATTCGCTGATGGGGAACAAGAAAAGAAGGAATTGCAACATAATTGAGACCCCTAATAAGCCCAGTCATTTTTGCCATCCCCTTATTATGTATCCCTTATTCTTCCTCAAAAAAAATTTAAATATTTAAAAGGTACCATGGACACAGTTCCATAGAAACCTAATAAGAAAAAGTCCTGTGATATATATAGAAATTATTTAAAAACTAACCAACCAGTAACATGAATGAAGGTGTGAGAACGCCTGTTAAAAGAAAGGGGGGGTTCTCAAATTTAATGGGGAGGGATGAAAGGGAGACTGAGTCCCCTTTACTATAATTGAACAGTTATTAGTGGTAAGAGGAATTTATTCCTAAAAATGTGAGGGAGGGATTAGCAACCCTTACTACAACAAGTTAACAAGTATATAGTTTCGAAATTCGAGACTTTTCTCAATAAATAATTTTTTTGTTTGTATAGTCTTTATTTATAAGTAATACTTCATATACTATAAGTCTTTTTCTAATTCCAGACCTGATGAGATCTATAAATATTAGTATATGTTTAAATATCTAATTCATAATTTTGTAAATTTTTGGAAAGCTTTTACATAGCAGTAGGAATCATTTCAGAGAAAAATAAAAATTATAATTGAGAGTATCTCTGGAAGATCATATTTGCAAGTATCTAGAAGAATTACATCTATCCTAAAAACAGTTCGGAACACTGTAGAGAGAAATTCATATGAATATCCCACAAAACCCTCATTAATAGTATTTGGGAATTTATGTTTAATTGAATAAAAGCTGAATGAATGTGAAGTTTTGGAATGATAAGATATAATAAAATAAGACTTCATGTTTTGAATAGATTTTAAGTCATACCTAAATTATGGAAATAATTACATTATTCAAATAATAATTTTGAAAGTCTGAAGTAGTAGTGAATGTTTTTTTTTTTTAAATAATTTAATTCATCTTGCAAGGCATATACATTGCATTGCATTAATTCAATGTATATTCTTTCCAGGGTTTTTAATTCTTGATTCTTGTCTCCTGATTGTTGTTTGGGCGTTTTGGTTGGATATTAACCAAAAGCCAATTGATTTTGGGATTACATGCAGATTTTACTCTGTGGGGTTTGTGCATTACTGTTTGCTTCAATCCATGAATGTTGCAGAATCCTTAAAGGCTGAAGACTGTCTTTTGTACACATATCTTCTATAGTCTGAAGATCAGCGTACTCGTAATCCATCGGAAATAGGAGGTCTCGCACGTGAAGGAAAGAATTTAAAGATAAGAAATCTTAATTACCATAGCTGTACACTTTTCACTCACTTTTCTTCTTCCTTACTAACCACACAATTACAATTATTTTCTAAAACCCAACTTCTCATATCTATCCACTCTTTTATCCCGCATGCAAACTGAGGGAAGAAACAAGATAAAAAGTAGGAAAAGTCATATGAGATAAAAGTTAGAGTTCAGAAAAGTATTGAAGAGAATTAAGGAAGTGGAGGAATCCGGAAGCATGAATAGTTAAGAGACTTAAGATGAAGCATGACTAGGTTGAATCTGGAAATACTAATAGTTAAGATAGAACCTGCCTAAGTAATTCGCATACCAATAGCGACATTTGTAAATAATTTTTTTTTTGTAAGTTTATATAAAAATAAAAATTGTAATCGAGCAGTGTGTCAATAGCTCTGAGAATAGGGATTATTGAAAAATTATTTCATCATAAGATAAAGATTCAGGAGCTAAACAATTGTGCGTCTTCAAGGAGTCCACATTCCTGGACCGGCTGTTAGAAAAGGCCAGAGGACTAAAAGTAAGTTAAAGATAAAGTTTTGTTGTTTATTTATGAGAGGAAGTGGAGCAATAGATAGGAGGACCTGTCAGGTAGCCCCAAAACACATACAATATAATACTTCCCTACACATTAAACCTAAACTCTTGTACCCCATTTCCCCACTCACCATTAAAACACACTGATTAGTCATTGTACGTGTCTATACTTTGTGTCCGATGAAATAGGGCAATGCACTATTCTGATTCCTAACACTATCTGACGACATCAGTGTTAAGGTGTGCGTCTACAAAGGCAGAAGTATTTACATTTTCATTTTAATTTTCTATATGCTTTTTTTTTAATTTTATTATTATTATTATTATTATTATTATTATTATTATTATTATTATTATTATTATTATTATTATTATTATTATTATTTTATTATATTATTTCATTACGTGTAATTAATTACTTTCATTTTTATTGCATTTCAGATAACATTAACTAGTAAAATACTTGATAAATATTTAAAAGTTTAAACTTATAAAACAAATTTAAAGTGTTATTTCAAGAATGGCATCAACTAGACGTAGATTTCTCATTTCACCCTCAAACCTGAGTTTTAGGTTCAAAGCTTTCCTCTAATGGAGAAATTATGGGTGTAGTTTTATACTTACTTCACCAAAAGAAGACTACTATCCGAAATGTAACAACCAAAGTTACTGAAATGGTAGAGTAATTCTGGGACATGGCCAGAATTCCGAAGATGAGAAAAGATACTATCATTACAAAAACGGAAAAGCTATACAAAGATTACGAACTAGTGAAAAAAAGGAAAACTTGTTGTTCTCCTAGGCAAATAGCACAAGAGGATGTATTCAAAAATCAAATGGAGAATCTTTTTGACGTTTCTCATGCAAATGCATTATTGCTGATGACAAACGATGAAGATTGCCCAATGAGAGCCAGGTAGAAGAGGAAGAATGGGTAATATAGACAGAGCCCTGGAAAGAAAAGAGGTTACAAAACTGAAAGACAAGAATGAACTTTACAACAGTTTCAGCGTGTTAAAGATGATACAGCTACTTCATCAGAAATTGTTCAACTAGAGTCAACAAGCGGTTCCTCATCCACCAGTGACGATTGTAATTCTGACCATGGAGCCGTTGGTCGGCAAACACCTCCACAATAAAAAAAAAGTAGAGAGAGCTAGAACCAATGTTATCCCTCCCTCCTTAGCAGCAACTTTGGACAAAACTAAATCGCATAGCTATATATATATAGCTATATGTTTTAATGGAAGCTGCAAGCTCTTTGGGTCATGATGCAAGCTTATTTAACATCAGTCAGTCTTCAATTTGTCCCCAAAGAATGAAGCATAAACAACAAATTGCTTCTCACCTGAAAGATGAATTCAAGTCAGAAACTCCACTAATAGTTCACAGAGATGGTAAACTGATGAAGGATCTAACTTTCAAAGAACATATAGATTGACACCTGATTCTGATATCTGGGAAGAATAACAATGCAGTTACTACATATTGCAAAGTGTTGGGCAGTGAAACTGGTCTCAATATGGCTAATGCAGTAGTTGAGGCAATTGAAAATTGGAATCTTCATGATCAGGTTGTACTCACTGCAGGGTTCACACTAAAATTTTGAATTGATTTCCCTGATCTTAAGGCTCAGCAAAAGAATAATATTAAGTGTAATTATCAGATCAGCATGTACCCTATTTTTGAAGTATAAATATACGAATTTATTTTGAGCCTATTTACTCAGTTCATACATTAAATATTTGGAAAATTACTTTAGAAATTGTTCATGACATCATGGATGGAATTTAAAAAATATTTTTTTTTTAGTATCAGCTTTACGCTTACCGCATAGCCGTCCAAAGCACTCTTTTTTATTTTTTCCAGAAAGAGTGGTTATCAATTTATACAAACGAAAAATAAATTAAAGCTTACATTAATAGCCTAGGACTAGGTGATAGCGTCCACTGTAATCACAAAAGTTCTAAATGGGGAGATTTAGATTAACTTTATCCTTATAAAGCATCAAAATCTTGTGAATTTCTATAGTATTCGCCTGTTAAGCCTTCAGTTTTTAACATCTTTCTTGCTCTTGCAGTTGTTTATTGATCCCTGTAGGGATAGATGATATTTGTTCACCTTTTTATTTCTCTTTTTCTTTCTGTGTTGAACTCCTTTGAGATGTTTTCTTCATATTCTCCTATGGGCAGTTCTTACATTTGTCAAATATTTTTTGAGTGATAGGAACTTTATGAATACTTTCATGAGATTATAGCATTGGTCCACTGTTTCTTGAAGAAATCAGACAATGTTCTTATCAGATTATCTCCACTAAATTGCTTAATTTATAGAACACCCTCCTTCTGTCGCATTTTCATGCGAAAATATCAGTCTAATTTAATAATTTGCCAATCCGCATAACATTGATTCCCAGGTGAATAATGAAGAAAAAAACTCATCAAGTCTCTTAGAAGGAAATTCACCATCCAAAATATTTTGAATTTTAAATTCACGGTAGAATGAGCTTCACTTGAAAGTAGAGTTAAGTGCTGTTTTCTTTCTCGAATCAGAATTCTGTGATTCAGTTATTTGTGTACAATGCCTCTAGCATAAATCAAATCTTTGTTTCCCTTTTCTGGCTGATGAAAAACTATACTAGGATCCAATGATGAGCCATTGGACGGCTTGTACTTCAGAGGACATTTTCTAATAATCTTTCTGTATTTGATTTGCACGCTAATTGTCTTTGTCATGTAAATTAATGCAAAAAGGTAGGGAACGTAGCATTCATTTTACTAGACTTAAGAAATCTTTCATCATATTAAGTACGAGACATTGTAAATCTGTTTAAGCATGAACCAAGTTCAAGTTTGGATGTCCAACCACTGGTCGTTAAAGTTTAAGCTTTTTTTGCTTGAGTCATTTTATAATAATAATAAATAACCTCACCAAAAATCAAAACTCACTTCGTCAAACCTCAAAAAAAAGAAACACCTCAAAAAAGAATAATTCCCTAAAAAGAAAAAGATTAACGATTAAGTATAAGTCATACAGTCTAGAACATCATCCATATACCATCCTTCAAGTCGTAGGATGAACTTGGAACACTCTATGAACGAATAGGAAAGAATTAGTAGGTAAATAGTGAAACTAAAAATAGAAAGATAACAGGATAGAAGTGTTTTATGTGAATGTTCATTCCTCGGCCCATACTTTCATTCACTTATCAATACATCTCTTATTCCACAATTAAACAGTAAGGAAAAAATATATCAAAACAATGTGTAACTTGTCCATGGATCATTCTTCATATTTTGGAAATTTTAAAATTTCCCTGACTTTTTTTTTTGGGAAAATTTTTTCCCCTGACTTTCAGCATATTTTTAAAACGTTTCCTGACTTGTCCCTTGACCAAATTTTTTTTTCCCTGACTTTTCCCTGACTTTCCAGAAAGTGTGAACCCTGTGTAGGGATGTCTTTTGACACAACAGCTTCAAATATTGGGTGACACAAGGGTGCCTGCATATTGGTTGAAATAAAACTCGAAAAGGAATTGCTACACTTTCCATGCTGACATTACATTATGGAGCTGGCCCCTTCATCTCCTCCCGAATTTACCCTATTCAAACAATTCCAGGCTAATTGGGAATACAATGATAGAGATAAATTCGCGACAGGAATCCAATGTCCCTCTATGCACGAAATTTTGGCTGATATTAAAGAACAAGAGCATCGGGATTTGCTAGGGGATTACCGTGAACTGATTGAGCTGGTTATGGTCTTTCTTGGGGGTGTTCCTTCTGATGGTGTCAGTTTCTATGCTCCAGGCAAGATGGATGAGTAAGATCATATACTCCTTGAAAGTATGGATGTTTCAAGGGCAATTTCATCTAACAAAATATGAAGAATCAGCGCTTGGGAAAATCTGTACATTTGGAGTGAGAATTTATGCAAAGGTATGGACAGATGCAGCAGACCCTGTAGCAGCTCCTAGGAATGATCTTTGTCTCATAAAAAACTCAAATTTGTATGACAAGATTGATTCAAATGTCGGAAATGCTACTTTAAGTAAATTTTTGCAACACCTTTGGTATCTTCCTATTCCCTTATAAGTTCCCATTCATCCTCTTCAAAACTGTTCATTTACCTTTTTTTTTCATTCCTATGTATGCATCTTTTAGTATTCCTTTTTTACCACCTTATATAATTCAAAGCATCTTTCTTTTGAAACCTCATCATTGTTTTTTAGTACATTCAACCACACTACTTTTTTTTTACTTTTAACTGTTTGCATCACCTCTTCATTCCACCATTCGCTGTTAACATTCTTACTTCCTGCTTTAGCCCATCTACATACTTCTTTTCCACTGCTAACATCCGCTTCCTTCATTTGCTTCCAGATTTGTTGTTTCAACTTGCTCACATTCAAATGATTTACTTACAAGCGCTCTTAAATACTTATCCTTATTACCTTGTTCACTTAACTTCTCACTCTTATCATTCTTCCCACTTCCTTATTATATTATTATTATTATTATTATTATTATTATTACTTATTATGTATTATTATTATTATTATTATATAGAAGATTTAGAAACAAAACCAAGATGTTAAAGAATAACAGGAAAACTTTCTATGTATTAATGCGGTTCTTAATGTATTTACACATTTAAATAACAATGAAGTGAACACAATTTAATTCTTCCTTATTATAAATTTGTTAAATTAATTAAAATAATAGAAATTTTTAAAATATACTTTTTCAAGTAATCGTCATTGTCAATTTATTATAATCATCATCGACAAAAATTCTTAATCATTCCATCACTAGTAGATATGTTAATTTGTTGAACAAGTTCTTCAAAATTATAGTAGTAGACCCGACAATTCCATTGAAGGAAAGTGGCTATGCTATGTTATTATGAGGAGTCTCTTTGAAGCAATTGTCTCTATGTTGCTAGGGATAATAATGAAGGTGGATACAGATGAGGAGGAAAGGCTGAGACATGGGTCCCACTGAGGAGGAGAAATAAATCCTGGTGGTAAGTAATAGCTGTACAACAGAGATATGGGTTGTATGACCAGTTTTGGGAGGGGGTTTTCTGTGGTAATTTGGAGGGGCTTCGCTATGAATGTGAATTAAGTCGAGTTCAACCAAGTCCATGTTATTATGTGGACTTAGTTGGTCATTGGAAGAGCAACCAGGGTGCTCATTTCTGGGAATGGGAGCAATAACAGTATCTGCCAAGCAAACAGATTCAGAAAAGTATGGAGAATATGGGGCTGCTTTCATGAAAATGGGAGGAGGAAGTGGCAGACTGAGAAAAACAAATTTGTGAGATGTTTAATTTTCCCTAACCCAACAATAACAGCTAAAGTGAAATATAATATGATTAATTTGTTATCTGACATATCTGAAAGAACTATTCAGAAGCTGCTACAAAAGGAACTCAGATTACCATCCCGTCATGCAGCTAAGAAACCATTCATTAATGAAAAGATGGGTAAAAAATGTCTCATTTTGCAAAAAATACAGACATTGGACTGTTGAAGACTGGAAGAAGTCTTGCTTAGCGAAGAATCAACATTTTTGACCTCCCAGTGTGATGATTTGGGGTTGTTTCGGTTACTATGGGCGTGGAACCCTATATTTTCTTCCTAAGAACACAACTATGAATGGTTCACGGTATCTAGCAATGCTAAAGGATAAACTTCCAATGGCAATGGAGATTCTACAAACAGACACATTCATGCACGATAGTGCACCATGTCACAAGGCCAAATCGGTAACAAAATGGCTTGCAGACAAGAAATATGATGTGCTCGATTGGCCTGGAAATAGCCCCGATCTCAATCCGATTGAAAATTTGTGGCACATCCTAAAAACAATGGTTCAATTCTCTGACACCGGCTCAGTCGATAAATTACAAGATGCCATCAGAATGGCGTGGTGCACTGAAATAACTGTGGAACTTTGCCAAAAGATGATTGAATCAATGCCAAAACGTCTACAAAACGTCATCAAATCCAAAGGACACATGACAAAATACTAATATACGGTAAATACCCAAATTTAACAATGTTTTTTTAGGTAAAAATGCAAAATTTCAAATGTGATCGGATACTTTTCGCCGGCACTTGATCTTCTATACATCTAAAATATAATATATATATATAAAGCAAGTTTAAAATTTAGATTAAAACTGGAAGCATTCCCATATATGAAGCGATAGTACAAATAGATACAATTTTATATATAAATATATATATATATATATATATATATATATATATATATATATATATATATATATATATATATATATATATATATATATATATATATATATATATATATATATAAATCATACATCATATGTTAAAATACCTACGTAGTTTTTTCTGCAGCTAAAAGCTAAAATAACCGGGTTAACATTTTGCATACACTCCAAATATTTTTCAGTTTCCATATCAATGGAACACAGCCAAACTCCCGACCCGGCCTCAATGGTAACTTCCATGATTTTATGTTAGAGCCCAAGGCCACAAGGATGACCCGACTGAAAGTATTGCTCGGTTGAAAGAGACCTTGGTAAAACAAAAAGAACACCCATATCACAGTTTCCATTTCATCGTCAATAAAAATATAGGAAGAAAAAGAAAAAAAGAAATGAAAGAAAAAAAAAGCACCTTTTGAACCTGGCGACAAAATCTGGTAGTAACTGAGGCCCCTCCAGCGCTCCTCCAAAGATCGTTATCCTATTCGCAATCCCCTCGAAAGATACGATGTTTTTCCTATCCATTTTTAATGGCCGCTTGCTGATCTTTTAGTCCCATTTGCCTGAATCACAAATCCTCCGATCGACAAGAAATCCTATCATTTAAAGTCGATATTATAAGTAATATATATATATATATATATATATATATATATATATATATATATATATATATTATATAATATATATATATATATAGAACTATATATATATAATATATATATATATACTAGACCTTATTAATCCTAGCGCCTCATGACGATTTCAAAAATCCATTAAAACGAGACTACTATATATCTTGACAGAAATGTTTTTAGTATAAAAATTTGATAAAATTCATCGGAATCCACGATGCAATGGTAAGCGAAAAATTTTTTAACGGAACTCCGGCGCACCTTACCCCCTACCCGTGAGTGGTGGTTAAGCAATTAAAATTACTTCATGAACATAATAGGCTTATAAAAATGTTTAATAAAGAAGTATGGTGCAGTAAGAGTAGTTTTACATGCTGTAAGTATGAAATTTGAAGACTTCATAACTTTTTTCAGGTTTATTTTATTTCCCGAGGGTTTTGAAACGTGTTTCTTTCCATTCAACTCATTTTAAACATTTCATGTAATTTCATGAAATTGCTTGATTTGCGTTCGCGGATTTAATAAGGCATATATATATATATATATATAGAGAATGATATATATAATAGTCATACCCTAAACATAACCACAATCTACAACTACAGCAATAATACCATAAAACTAACATACCATAACACACTATCCATCACAAAACTCATATATACAATACTATATAAACAATAACAACATCACATCAAATACCATAACAACTACTCATAAAATACATAACAACTATACACATATCATAACATCACACAGATCAAAACTAAATATACATATAAATCAACACATAATATCAAATACATAACAATAAATATATATATATATATATATATATATATATATATATTTAATATATAGATATAATAATAATAGAATATATATACATATATATTACATATATATAATATAATATATGTATGTATATTATAATATATATGATAAGATAAATAAAAATAGATAATACAATTATAATAGATATATATATATATATATTATATATAATATATAATA
>JABUQX010054338.1:22500-27204 GCA_015478945.1 Trachelipus rathkii
CCTTTTTTTCGGAAAAGGTTGGACATGTGCGTGCTTCCAACCCTGAGGGAAAGTGTTAGTATTGAGATATAGAGAATATAGTTGAATGAGGGGTGGGGGTCAGCACGGAAGCACACTCCCTCAAAATTCGGGCCACCCGTCTTCCTAATGCTCATTGATTTCAGGAACCCATGCACCCGATCAAATGTAATCACAGGCAAAGTCATAGGATACCTGAGAGGAGAAGGAGGAGGAAGAGGAATGCCAGAATCGTCCAGGGTTGAGTTAGAGGAAAATAGGAGGCCAAAGAGATTGGTCTTTTCAGTTGGAGAATTAGCAACAGAACCATCAGATCGAATACGAGGAGGAAAGGCAGATTTACAGAAGTTGTTAGAGATGTTTTTGGCAAGAGGCCAGAAAGATTTGTCAGTAGGAAAACCAAGGAGGTTAGCGCACTTTCGTTTGATGAAAGCCCATGTTGCTCGTCGAAGAGCATCCCTCCAACGATTTCTAGCTGAATGAAAATTTGCAAGAGTGATAGGAGAACGAGAATTTTTCCACTCCCGCTACGCACTGTCTCTAGCCTGAATGGCCAGAGAACAAGCACAATCGAACCATGGTTTATGAGGAGAGAAAAATTTAGTCGAGGAAAGAATGAACCTGCTCATCCCATCAACGATTGCAGCTCCCACCTTATCGGCAGAAGCCGAAGCATCACCTGAGTCAAAGCAGTCATTCCAATTATAGTTAGCGTAGAAGGGACTCAAGGCCCGGTCAAAGTGCCAGAAAAAATGAATAGGGCAGGATGGAGCTGTTCGAGAGAAAGTATTAAAATTAAGAGAAAAAAGGTTGAAGTCAGATTTACCAATAGGAGCTAAAGTGGTGTATTTATAGAGAGAAGGACTAGTGGTGAAACATAGGTCAAGTGTGTTCACGAAGTGGTTGGTACGATCCGGAATGTGTGTGGGTTCCTTAATTAGTTGCTCCAGATCGTTGAGAATACTGAATGATTCGGCCTCTCCCCACCTAAATCAGTATGAGAGGACCCCAACCATTCAGTGTTGTGTACTTTGAAATCCCCTAAATAGAGGACCTCAGTATTTGGATGAGAAGGTATAACATCTCGTGAGAAGTAGTAATATATTCAAAAAGAGGCGTGAAAATCTGTTCTGTTAGAAGAGCAGTAGCAGAAGCACAAGATTATTGTAGTAGAAGGAGGAAAGATTTTAAGCCACAGAATATTGAAGTTTGGAGATTCGAGATTCTCGAGACGTGTTACATTAGTGTTTATGTTTACATATATATATATATATATATATATATATATATATATATATATATATATATATATATATATATATATATATATATATATATATATATATATATATATATATATATATATATATATATATATATATATATATATATGGGCTTAGGCAGGAGGGTGCAGGGGGGGCACTTGCCCCCTCTAAATCTTGGCAAAATAAAAATTATGAACCTTATAATTTTGCCAGACGTTTTTAAGGGTTTAGTAGAAGAAAAAGAAAAACACTAATCGATAGATAATGAAGTAGTTATTACTAATTACTAACGTATTATATTATTTTTTCTAAAGTTTTAATGTGTTTTCGCTTTCATATTGGCTTGAAAAGTCAACTAGCTTTGTGCTTTTATACAGCTGGATTTCGACATTATTCTCCGCTAGAATTTTCAGTATGTCGATAGCATTTGGCAGCTGCTAAAGCTGTTAAATCAATTTCGGAAGGCGTACTCGTTGATATTCAGCTGCAGACAACACATTAAAAAACAATTGCAGAAAATAAAAGAAATATTACAGCAATTTTGAAGACCATAATTTTACACACACACATATATAATATTATTATATATATATATATAATATAAGAAAGAAAGATATATATATATATATATATATATATATGTATATATATATATATATATATAAATATATATATATATATATATATGTATCAATATATTTGTCTCCCAAATCAAACTTCACCACCCCATATATATATATATATATATATATATATATATATATATATATATATATATGTTATATTATATATATATATATATATATATATATATATATATATATATATATATATATATATATATATATATATATATGTTATATATATATATATATATATTCAATATTTTTCTGCTTGATTATCGGTAGTTATTCTCCTCGATTAATTATCGAATTACTTTCAATATTTTTTTAAAAAAATATTGATTATAGATTCATTTTTTGATTATCGAGCATCCCGTCTACAAGTTTGCAGACAATATTATAAGTGCACGTGAGAAAACTTCATTAGGCTTGTGGTGTATATTTCTGTATTTGTATTTGACCTGCTGTGTATATTTCTGTATTAGGAGATTCGGAAGGTTGTAGATAATATTTATCTTTTATTTTCTAATACTTTTTCTGTTTTTTCTTTTGTTTTTTTCCTCATATTTTAATGAAAATAAGGTAACAATGTTGTTCCATTCCTGCCTTTGAGTTAATTACTGTACTAAAACTAGAAACATGCCATTAACAAAAATGATTCTGGATCAATTGAAAGAATTTTCTCTACTTTTAGTCTTATTTGGTCAAAAGTTTGAAATAGACTTGGGTCAGAAAAAGTATAAAAGTTTGTAAGGCTATTTAAATATCTAAGACAGGTTAGACAGCCAGATAGTTGTTACTAATGTGATATAAAATTGGAAAATGTGATTCATTTACTAACTTAATTCAATCCAATGTTACAAATTATTTATACTTTATTGGATACTCTATAAATTTATAAAATAATGGAAATTCAAAATATATTCTAGTAAATTTATAACCAAATAGGAAAGAATTTCTAACCGAAGAGGAAAGAATTTTTAATTTTTTATTAACTGAAAAGTTTGTTTAATAATTTTAATAATGGAATCTAGTTATTATCTTCTAGTCAATAAAATTTATAGATACATTCATTTTTATTTTTGTATTAAATTTTAAAATTTTATTTATTTTCATTCTCATTTATTTCAAATATTTAAAAGGTTTATCAGTGAAAATCTTGAATAAAATGCAACTACGCTCACTATAATGAAACATAATATAGTTGTTATTAATGCATATTAGTAATTTTTAAAAATATCTCTCAAATTGTGGAAAATAATAGCTAAAATTTCTAAAATTTAAAAAAAAAAACAATAAAAACAAACTGCAGCTGGACTTTTTTGTTTCTTTAGGTGGGATTTTTTGTTTGCTTTTTTTTGGAATGGGTTTTTTAATGCCAACCCTGCAATAATTAGTTACATCCACACTTTCTTTTTAGATAATCATATATTTTGTTGTTATATTATCATTAATATATTCGTTTTGCACGCTTATTATTATTATTATTATTATTATTATTATTATTATTATTATTATTATTATTATTATTATTATTATTATTATTATTATTATTATTATTATTATTATTATTATTATTATTATTATTATTATTATTATTATTATTATTATTATTATTATTATTATTATTATCCCCAGATTGGGGGTGGGGTGCATAGCATATACAGAAAAAGAAAAGTAGTAGAAGACATGACGCAAGTCGAAAAGAAAGCAAAAGAATGAGAGGGAGAGAGAAGGAGTTGCTATTCTGATGAGTGAAATGTGTTACACATCTATAGTGGATTTTGTTTGTGTGAGTACTAGGATTCTAGTGGTTAAATTTAAGTTTGAAAAGATGAAGGTATATGTGGTTGTGATATATGATTCATTTGAGGGTGATGTCAAAGAGACTGCGATTTTCTGGGATAATCTGAATGATGTTTTGGATGGGGTGAGTATGAGCTTTAGATTGATTGTGTTGGGTAATATTGGTTGGATAGGTGATCAAAAAAGAGATGGTATAGCAGGCGGCTTTTGGGTGATGGGAGAAAATGAGAATGGTAGGAAGGTGATTGATTTCTGTGAGGAGAGAGGCACGTGTATAAGCAATACTTTCTTCAAACACAAGAGTATTCATAAGTATACTAGAGTTTGTGTAGGTAGAGACGGTATCGATGTAAAAAGTATGATTGATTTTGTGCTGGTGAAGAAGCAGTTGTTGAAGTATGTGATGGATGTTAAATCAGTGAGAAGGTTACGGATGGAACTATCGGACCATAATGTTGTCTCATGTAAGATTAAGTTAGTGGGAGTTTGGATGGATAGGAAGGTGATGAGGAAGGAAGTGGGAAAAATTAAGAGTGAGAAGTTAAGTAAACAAGGTAATAAGAAAAAAATATTCAAAAGTACTTGCAAATAAATGAGGTGAATGTGAACAAGATGAAGCTGAACAAATCTGTACGCAAATGAAGGAAGCGTTTGTTAATAGTGCTGGCATATTATGTGGGTGTGGGTAAAAAAAAGGAGTAGTTGAATGTACTAAAATCTAATGATAAGGTTTCAATACAAAGGTGTTTGAAATTATATAAGGAGAAAAGAAAGAAGAATAAAAGTTGCATACGTAAGAGGAAAATGAGGTAAATGAACATTTTGAAATGAGGATGAATGGGACTTACAAGGGAATAGGAAGCTCTTCTGGAAGGAAGCGCGAAAGGTTAAGAATGAGATTAAAGGGAATCTGCATGAAGTGGCGAATGAACGCGAGGTTTCACGATAAATGCAAAACGGTTAAACACCTATCGATTGAACGAAGTACACCG
>JABUQX010054339.1:0-7500 GCA_015478945.1 Trachelipus rathkii
GTCAGTGCTGGACGCAGGTGCGGGGAACTACAAACAATATCTCCTGACTAAAACCACGAGCTCACTACTGGGTTATGGCACGTTTCTTTGTTTATGCTACTCTGAGTGCCTTTCTTGGACGAATAACTCTCTCAGCGTATCTGTGCTTTAGGCTGTACAGAGCATATCGCCTCCTATTGATTAGGACTGACCATTTGCGCCACTTGTATCCTCTCGTGTGACTTAGGTCTACGCTCGTGATCGCGTGCGCATGTATCATAACAACGAGACGCGCGCGCGTATACAGCGGGACGTGTCGATCTCACGGATCGTCGCGGCTGTGTGTCGTATATTTGCAGAATGGGAGCAGCGAGGTGTCGTGGATGTCTTCATCCACGCACTGACTGATGCTCCTTCTAAGCATGGAGGGCGAATCACGCTATCTAACGTCGTTTACTTTGAATTTCATTGTTATTCTCTCATTTACGCAATCTCCACACAAAAGAGCTCAGCTTGAAATGTATACGACCAGATTCATTCCTCATTTTTAATTATTTCATTTTCATCACCTAACACGCAACTAAGATTGGTCCATTGAGACACTGATTGGTGGTAGTATTGAGCATGTCTATAGGACTGATCGAGTCTATTCCTTCGACCATACGTCCACTACTATACATTAAACGGGTACACAACGCTATTATCACCCTCATGTAAAGGACCCTAGCGCACCTAAGCACTAGTCCTTTAGCCATTCGATTCACGATTTAACTGCAGCGCAGCAGTTAGTGCCTGTCACAATTTTCCTTGACTAACTCTTTGCATCATCCGCTCCCTTGTGGATTCATTCAAACATATATCTAGC
Source organism: Trachelipus rathkii (assembly GCA_015478945.1). Classification (NCBI taxonomy): domain Eukaryota; kingdom Metazoa; phylum Arthropoda; class Malacostraca; order Isopoda; family Trachelipodidae; genus Trachelipus; species Trachelipus rathkii. Next base: position 845 of record JABUQX010054339.1, read on the forward strand.
TAAATATTTATAATTCAGAGCTTCTTTTTTCCAGGCTGCTTACGCATGCTAACATAACTTCAATGGGGCTATTTGAGTGGCAAGAGGTCTTGTCCTCACTTTAACCAAAGCTCATAACCGTTACTCTTATCTACGTTTACTTTGCAACCCTTTCTTTTACACACCCTACAAATCTCTCTACTAGTTCACAAACTCATCTCTTTTAGATTACGCACTAAGGAAACCAAGGATCATTCCTCATATAAATAGGTAGGGCACCCTCCCCACTCTCTCACATTCTCCATCATTCTAACTCTATCCTTGTCACCCCTACTCTACCTTCTTTCATAACCTCATCCATATACAGAATTTGGTTGCAGGACACAACACATCCCTGTGTCACTCCGCTATTAATATAAAATAATCACTTTCGACTCTCTTTATTCTTTCCACCACGCTTCACTATCGTCATACATTACTTTTGATTCCATTCAGAAGCTTACCACAACACCATATCACTTACCACCTGCCATAGATTCCCTATTAATCTTATTATACGCCCTGTTGCAAGTCCATGAAATCTAAATACTATTTTTCTTATCTCCCTCATTATCCCAATCATTTGTTTCAAATTGAAGATTCTTGATTCACATATCCTCTACAACTTCTAATCTCACCTTGTTCTTCACCAAATTGTTTCTTCCCTCATTCGGACGCACTCTTTCGACCAATACCAGCATTATCCTCCCCACAACACTCCATAAACAATTACCTATAATACTTACAGTTACCTTTTTTTCCTTACCCTTATATAAAGTACTAATATTGATCCTCCTCCCACTCGAAACTAAATGACCCATAAACGTTTTGTATACTACTTCCAAATCCATGAATCACCATCTCGCCTCTATATATATCATACTATATATTTATATTATTATATATATATATATTAATATTATTATATATCTATATAGTATAATATATATATATATATATATATATATACTATATATATATATTATATATATATACCATATATATATATAGATACTATATATTTATATATTATTATATATATTATATGAGTATATTATTATAATAATATATTATAAGTATATATATATTATATATATTATATATCAATTTTAGTAATATATATATATGTATATATATATGATTGTCTAAAATATATATATTTATCATATATATATATATATTATATATTATCAATATTAATATATTATATATATATAATTATATATCTATTATAATATTATATATCATATATATATATATTAGTATATTATATTATATTATATATATTATTATATATATATATATATATATATATATAATGATACGTTGTTATATTTAGGGTGTGATGTAGTTATATATATTTTATATATTATATATATATATATATATATATATAACTACATATATATTTTTTTGTGAGGTGAATCTGAAGAGAGTTTTTAGAATTATTGTAGAGAGATTTTGGAGGGTGTGTAAACAGGAAGGCGTTTGAAAATTAAGACGTAGATAAGAGTTAAGGCTATGCGTCTACGGAGTGAGGACAGGTCCTCGGTGTGAAGTTATGCTAGATGGTGAGCAGGCTGGAACAAGTGACTGAAGTTAAATATTTAGGATATATATATGTTTGACGAAAAGGGGAACGGATGATGCCGCAGTGTATGTAGGTAAGTTGTAAATTGCAGGAAGGAGGCTGGGTATGTCAATTAAGATTCCTTAGTGGAGCTGAAAGCGACTAGTCTTGAGTGCCGCTAGTGTCTTGCGTGATGGTAGGTTGTTACCTGTGTTTCTAATGTATAGTAGTGAGACATGGTCTGGAATAAGAGGTATAATCTAAAGTACAAATGTGTTCAGATGGACATCTTAGGGGGGCGTGTAGGTGTGAGAAAATTGATTAAAAGAGGTGTGAAGAAAGTGGTAAAGTTGTATGTTTAAAAAAAGGGGATTAATGAGAGAATAATGAAAGTAGTTTAGAATGGTTTGGTCATCGTGGAATAGATTGGTGAACAATCGGTTGGGCTTAATGGATGTATAGTTGGTGAGTGCTGTTGGGAATCGAACTGGCTGGAGGACCGAAGACAAAAAGTGGATTGAGTCGCAAAAGAAGTCTGAGAGGAGTGGAAATGTGGAGTTTGGGCGGGGGTGAGAAAGAAGTGCATAAGTAGGATAATGCAGGGTTTTGGGTGAGGGGTGTATGTTGGTGGCGACCTGGGCAAGGGATGAACTCCACATTGGCGAGATTGCCATAGTGAGGGTCCCTCGCGGTTCCCGCTGAATCCTATCAGGTGTATTTCTGTGCGGCGAGGTTTCGACACTAATAGGTATAAAAGGGACACGGTAAGGCTGGGCTTTCTTTTCGCATTCGACTTGTCCCATATTCTTCTACTACTTTTCGTTTTCCGATGTCTGTTACGCACCTTAGCCACCCAGTCTTGGGTAAAAAAGGGAAGATGATGATGATGATGGATGAGTGAATGGATGATCGATGATATATATATATATATCGTAAATTAGTAATATATATTATTATTATATAATATGATTATATATATATATATATATATAGTATAGTATATTATTATAATTATATATATATATAACTATATACTAATATATATATTTATACTATATGATTATATGTATATATATTATATACTATTATATATATATTATTATTAGTAGTATTATATATATATATATATACATACTATATATATTATTATATATATAAGTAGTATATATACTATATATATATATATATATATATATTATTATATAATATATATATTATATTTATATATAATATATAGTATATATTATTATAGCGGTATGATTATGATATAGAAGTATATATTATTATATATATATTGATTTATATATATATATATACTATAATATATAGTATATATTTATTATATATATATATATATATATATATATATATTATATATATATTTAATGGACAATGTTAGCAACCTAACCTATCAATATATATATTTAGATACTATTATTAAAGAAAATATACTATCGTGGAAAATGATAAAAGAAAAATATTGGCAGATTGTAAAAATGCTCAAGAGAAGTCAGCTTCTTGCAAGTACCAAGCAAAGTATCCCAGTACAAAGGCTGCGACAGTACAAGTTGTACGTGGGTTTAGAAACTGCAAGTACAAGTAAAAGTACAAGTACTCTAACAAGTACAAAAGGTGCAAGTAGAAGTACAAGTACTTGGTGCTTGAATCAACTCTGATGACTAATATATTTAGTATGTAATGATATATATATATATATATGTATATTAGTATAATATATAGTATATATATACTATATATGTATATATATATATTATCTATATATATTTAATATACTATATTATATATATATATATATATGACATATATATTATTATATATATTATAGTATATATATACGTTATTATATATATTATATGTATATCATATATTACTATATATATTATATATAATTATTAATCTTAGTAGTATATTTAATGTATAGGGATATTATTTAAATATAGTAATATATCAGTCATATATATATATATATATACATATAATATATTATATTAATATATTATGATAGTATGATATATTATATTACTATATATATTATATATTATATTATATAATATCTATATATATATATATATTTATTATAATAAATATATATAAATATATATATATATAAGATTATCAGTATATTTATATTATATGTTACTATATATTATTATATATATATATAGGTAATATATTATATTATAGTTCTGAGTATATATATTATAGTGATATATATATATATACCAATAATATTATATATAATTATATATATTATATATATATTTATAGTATATATAGTATAATAGTATATATTTTCATATTATATGATATATATAGTATATACAATATATATAATAGTATATAAGTATATATATATATATATATTATAATATAATTATATAATATATATATATCATATATATATATATATATATCTATACGTATTATTATATAATAATATATAGTAAAATATATTATATATAGTATAAAATTATAATATATATATATAATATGAGTATATATGTTAATATTATTATATATATATATATAATATCATACTTTTGTATATATATTATAATATATATACTAATATTTGTAGTAATAGTAGTTGATAGTGAATAGTATTATGCATATAATGGAAGTGAGGTGGTATAACAGGCATTACTTTATCTTACCGGTTTCACATATAAATTTGACCGCATTCTAAGGATTGGGTACTGAAAGTAAGTCTTTGCTGAATTTATTGGCTTAAAATTCTAGAATTTAATTTTATTCAACCCTAAGTAAGAGGTGGGGATCCGTTCTAAGATTATAGCGGACTTGTATGATTATAGCGCTGGTTTTTTTATGCAGAGATCCGTATTTACGTAGTGCTATTTGAATCTGTATATATTAGTATTATGATATATGGTATATGAATATCTTAGTATATATCTTTAATATATAAGTATATATTATATATTATTATATTATATCTTAATTATATATATTATTATATGTATATAGTATATATAATATATATTATAGTTATATTATATATATATATATATTATATTACATAATCATCATTCCTTAGCATGAATGGCAAGGTGATCTTGGTTTGGGCGATGACAATTATAACTTCACAAATTATCGGCCGCACCATTCACGAAAAGAATGCATTATGGCTGAAGAGGATTCTTTCAAGCCGCTTGCCAGCCAGCAGGAAGAGGAATTTGAAGTATGTATCTTCTATATGAACTCTGACTGCTTTCGGAGAACATGCAGCCTCGCGTTTTCCTACAATGTAAATTTTGTCGTTTCTGTTATTATATATGTTTTTTAGTAATCAAGAAGTTGGACCTGGGAACAGAAATGGTAATATTTTTCGCACCTCCTCTGCGTCCGGCAGATTTCAAAATAGTATAAATTTAAATCTTGGTTATAATTGTGCACTGTTCTATAAATATCGCTGAAATTGTTGAACTAGCTTAGTTTTCTTTTAAGTAGGTTAGTGCTGTCTACTTTCGGATTCTTAAATCTCGCATTCTCTTCTTTTTGAGAATATCGCCTAATCACGTTCTGTCTATAGGAACTTTTCAGATTGTCCATTTCTTCCTCGTCGAATAAATCCCGTTTCTCAGATTTCGTTTCCTTTCTTCTAAAATCTCTTTTGTAAATCTAAGTTTTTCGATCCCTCTCGATTCGCGTGCGTCACTATCGACGACGAGGGTAGTGATCATCCAATAGTGAAGTACGTATACATATATATTATATATTATATATATATATTATATATAGTATATATAATAGATCTATATATATAAGATATATATATATAATAATATATGTATATATATATATATTATATATGTATAGTATATAATATGCTAATATATAATATAATATATTATTATATATATATATATATATTATATATATATATATATGAGTATATAATTATATATAATACTATATATATATATTATATATTATTATATATACTATATATATTTATGATACTAATATATATATATTATATATATTATATATATTTATATATATATTCTTATATATATATATATAACTATATATATATATATATATTATATTATATATAATATTATATATATTATATATATATATATATATAGGCCTTTATTAAACCCAGGGAGCAATAAAAAACTTAGAATCGGAATGGTTAGTAAATGGCTATCTGTAATGAATTATTTTCATTTTGAGGATTTTTACGAAATTTTTCTTCAATTTTCCATTGAATAAAAGATATGATCATAAAGTTGTAATCTATAGCAATTGGTAATGTCCTATAGCTATGATTTAACTTACATTTACAACTTACTTATACTAATACACATTTCATTCAAAATATTTTTTGGGCTAAAGTGGCTCAGTCTGTTTAACTATATATTCTTCGGAGAAATCTCTTTCAGGGTTGATTGTGTTACAACTTTCAAAATTAGGCAATCTCCAGCTTATTTAAAATCTCATTCCCAATTTTTTCCAAGTGAATACCTTAAATTGTTTTTGGGCGATGTTTTGTCCATCAATTGATGAAATAGCGTAAAAGACTCAGATGTAAAGACAACTAAACACTGTATAGGTTCTTGTCTATATTATTCATCATTCTCCAACCACACTCTTCCAGTGTTCCATCGCAAAGAATTGCTTTAAGAGAGTTTTTTCTATTAGAATCAATTATGAAAGTTATTATTTCATCATTTCAGCAGTAATAAATTTGGGTGTTTGCCAGTGATCTGGTGGTACATAGTGCATGTAAATACTCATCTGGTTTTCTGACGCATAACATAGTGTTCCTGCCGAATTTCAGTTTCAGTGCTTCTTGGTTCTTAGTATGATTCTTTTTCTGCGTCATCCATGCAGTTCAATGTTATAGTTTTCTAATTGCATTCTGATGACATTTCTGTTGCCAACAAGTTTTCTCTCCCTTTCAGCCTTTTTCCTAACCAACATATTACTTTCATTCAATATCCCCATGTCCTTTAATGCTGCATTCACAATAGCAGCAGTTGCCCTGTAACTTACACGGTACCTGTCAGCTGTTAATGCC
>JABUQX010054339.1:12500-18814 GCA_015478945.1 Trachelipus rathkii
AATTAAAAATAGAACCAAAATATGACAAATATTTCTTTTCCAATATTTTTTGTGATAATATATTTTTAATAATTGCCATGTTCCTTATATTATATATATAATATATATAAATTATATATATAATATATATATATATATCGGATATATGAAGATATATATATAGTTATATAATATATAATATAAATAAATAACATATTTTTATATATTCAGTATATATATAGTATTATATATAATAATATATAAGATATATATTATATATATATAATATACTATATATATAAGTTAGGTATAGGGTGCACAATGCAGGCAGGAAGCCGGAGAGACCCCGACTCTACCATCTTTGTGTTTACCCTCATCGGTATTCCTTTTGGCCGGAGGTTTAGCCTTCCCAAACATAGGGCAGAGCCCCCAGAGGGGGCTTTTTTGTCTAAAAGGGCAACCTAATCCGCTAAATTTGGCACTTTTTTTAGTATTTTTAGCTACTTTTTTAGCTACTTTTTTAAACGTTTTGTCCATTATTCAGGTCAAGATCCCCAACTCCGGAGAATTTTGGGGATTTTTCCCATTTGGCAAGCCCTGCCACGGCGAAGGCAAAGACTTTAAAACCATTTTCGAAGGGTTTTGAAAATTCCAGGTCATGTCGGCAGCTGATTTGGAAATTTCCATCATCTTCATTAGAATTTTGACCGTTTGATACGGTCAAACCTAGGCGTTTTAAGTCGGTGAGACGAATTTAATGTCTGAAGACCGTCTTTCCGAGGTTTTGTCCTGAACTCAAGGATTTTAGCCGCCAAACAGACGGGGGCGGGCCAGGCCCTTAAAGGCCTTTCTTTGGTTCCTAGAAGGATTTACAACAATGAATTCGAGTAGGAACCATTCTGATTTGATGGTCTCCAATCGATTTATATCACCAATTGATTCGATTAACACCCCTACAACTTCGATCCTTTAAATTGCCGATTTTTCTAACTGCTCACTGGTCACTCGCGCATCTCTAGCGACTCGACAAATTAATCGAAAGAAAATAATTACAATAATTATCATTCGATTAATCGCTGTAGTGTATGCGACAGTTTGACCTCCCACAGCTTTTTCTCAAAAATATAAGAGACTATAGGTCTGAAACTTGGAATTTAATGTATGTATGGGATAAGCTGAATCCGTGTAAATTTCAAGGTCATGTAGGATGTAATATAGAGGGGTGGTCGGCCCCGAGAGGAAGGTGATAATAACGCTACGCCCCTTGTGAGGTGTGTGGTGGGTTCGGGTGGTAAAGATAGGTTAACGATTTCCAATCGAACGGTGAATCCCACGCGAGTGCTTGGTGGCCCGTAGGCCATCCCTAAGGGGGTGCTGCCCTTCAGCACCAAAGGTCCAAATTTCGTCCGGGAAAGTCCGTTAGCTTAACGATCGGGGGTGAAATATTGATGTGAGCTATATGATGACGCAATTTCGTCGTTGACGAGATTACGTCCCTCTCTGCGTTCTCCCCTGGAAGGGGGACGCTGCCCCACAAAAATTAAAAATGATCGTAGAAGACTGAAACTGAGAAAGGTTGAAGGAGTCGGAGACGGAGTCGGAGTTGGAGACGGAGTCGGAGTCGGAGACGGAGTCGGAGTTGGATTCGGTTTCGGATTCCAGGGACCCTGCCGGAGGAAGGTCCCTTCCTGAAAAAAGAAGAAGCACGAAATCAGAAATGCATGGAATTGCAAAACAGAGGAAGAGAAATGAAGATAGGCAGGAGCGAAAGGAGGACGGAAGGAGGAGGAGGAGGGAGTAGGAAGGAGGGAAGGGTGAGGTTAGGGTTCAGAGTTGGTAGTGGCACCAGTGCTGGAGCCGGCGCTGCCGACATAGTAAACATTCGTTTTAATAACTAACAATATCATTTACTGTTACATAGCTGTTTCGTTCTGCACTTTCATGTCGTCAATTGGCATTGCATCTTGTAGAATAAACCGTTTCTAAATGTTGAGACCAAATTTCTATTTTTCAAAATCTCGTTTCTTTTTATTAAACGTTAACTAATATAATTTTCCAAGTTGAAACATACATATATGTTACATTTAAACTTTGTGTTTAATTTATTATTTTAATTTTTATTTTTTTATTTTTATTTCAATTTATTTTTCTAACTTTATTTTTATTTTTTATTTTTCATTTTTATTTTTTTTATTTCTATTTCCATTTCTTTTAACTTTTACTTTTTTTTTTTTTTAAATTTATTTTTTTCCTTTTTTATTATTTTTTCATTTCTTTTAAAACTTTCATTTAAATTTTTTTACTGAGCTTTTCACATGTTCTATAACGTGTAACAAATCTTTACGTTTTACATACCCGCTTAAATCAGTAAATCAGTAAAATCAAATCATCAACCCCTCCCAACTCATTCTGTGTGCCTATATGATCTATTGAATCTATTGATAAAGGGCACATTTCTGAGTATCATTTGGACGTAAAAATACCCTAAAATCAATTCTTTTATACAGAAATCCAACGGAATATATGCTGACGTAACAAGTTTTCCACATAATAAACGCTAAATGAACTAGGAAAATATGTTACAAAGGACAAACCTAACAACTTACAAAACACATAAACTGTTAACATTAACCAAATTCCACTCACTTTTAACACCAGTAAAGTAGTTAACATCACCTTACATACAAAACGTACCTATTCACACTTTTTGAAGCATTACATTCTTACCATGATTAACGTAATCTTACACTGACATTAATATTTAACAAAGAATTACACGTTATCCCCTGACCTACTTGTGTATGAACTAAGAATAAAGCACACACACACAACACACACACACACACACACACAACACACACACACACACACACACACAACACAACATTACGCAATAGTAAAACCTGAAATATTTTTAGGTTCTATCTCTTTTTAGGCTCCGCCCTCTTTCAGAAATTTCAACTCGAAACATGAAAAGGATTTTATCTGTAACCATTTGCCTAAAGTGATGCAATACTTATTATATTTATAAAGAAAGGGTAGGTTTGGCAACAGTGCATCATACAGAGGTGATCTTGGAACACCTGTATAGTTTGGGCAGCGAGTTATATACTATAAAGCGGCGAGCTACTCGTTAGGGCATTCTTAATCAAGTGCTCTTACGATCAACACTCACTTTAAGGCACATTTAGTCAGATCCTGTATCGTACTCATCATCCAAGTTTTATTCTACAGATGAGGATTTTTGAAACTCGAATACTGGTTATTTAGATAGTGACATCTAAAGCCTATAATTACGAACTAGTTTCTGATGGTGAAAATAACATTGTAAATACATCTACATCAATTTAATTAATGATACGTAAAAATTAAACTATTATCAATATTAAGAATAAAGGAAAACTTGAGATAGTTGTTTTTTTGAAAATAAAATTTGATGTCTTTTCACAGAAAGCGTGTTGAATAACATCTATCCATTTGAGTAAAAACGCGTTCATCCTGTTCGTTATCATCGCACCTTTTAAAAATGGGTATGTTTTAGTTGTTGCTTGGGTATTAAATATATTAATATCATGTTATGAGAAATTACTATCGTTAAACTAAAGTGATTTATTGGGTGCAGATAATGACCTAAATAGCCGATGAAAAACTTTGAATTTTATTGCTTTACGTGTTCATTTAAATAATAATAATGATTATTTATTCCAGGCTGGCCCATCGAGAATGAATGTTGGTAATAAGAAGAGGAAGACCAATATAACAGACATAACGCACATCTCTGTAGAGAAACTTAAAAAATCAATGGAACGTCATACCTAAAAAGTAAATATTGATGAAAATTTTTCAATGGACCAAGAGATCTTGAATCGTTTGAAATGGTTGTAAGTGAAGTCATTAATGTTGGATTACAGACTTAGATTATGAAGGGCACGCATGTAGGGTCCGGGTATAAACTTCACTTTTTGGTTGCATGATCAGTTCACTCTGACCGGAAATATTATGTAAATATCAGCTATAGGGATATAATAATGGACAATATTGGGGTGAAAGAGATTATTGAGACGTTTGGAAGGATCATTCCAGTCCGGTGATAGGCCTTCTTATTACCAAATTTCAAAGTCAAAGTAGCGACCTCGTGTTTCATGTAGGCAAAAGGCCAGCGCATGGACGGTGAAATACGTACGTGCATCATCGAGCCACGACATCCCTTCAGTTTTCACACACTTACGATTACATTACGTTTAACAGTTACACCTTAAAGAAATTGTGCGGTAGCGCTGTGCCTTTAAAGCCGTCGATTTTGTTTAGGAAATGCAAGAGAATGTTCTATACCAGCGTCAGTCCCGAGGTATTCTATCTCGTGTACTAATTTGAGAACAATCGAGTCGGCAGCACAGCCATTAGCCTCAAAAACGATGTGTGTATGGATATACAATCTTTCATAGCAACCCTGATTTTGAAAAATATCTCCGGCTCGATGGAGCATATACATCGAAAAATGCTCGTTCAGTCGTGATTCGTACCTGAAGGTAATGGAGTTAAAAATACTTTATAGATCACTCCAGATCTAACACGAGAACAGTAAATGAGTTTACTTTATACATCCTATGTCATGATGGATTCCTAATCCATTACTATTGCTATAAAAGAAGATAAGTTAAAAGTTATGTTTTGAGAATACCAAAAAACACGGTATGCATTATAGAAACCGGTATCTTCTGCCCAGCTTGATGGTTACACTTTCACAGCAATAAGTATTGTGCATGAAATTAGAATGTGATACGATTATGGATGTACGACAGTGCCGTATTTACGATAATAGTGTCAAGGCTCATCTTTCGATGGTTATATTCCATGGATCGTACGGTGAATGTAATCGTGAATTTTATAATGCATTCTGTTTTAAAAAACATCAGGATAATAACACGTGCAAGAAAATTAAGATTTGTACGCTCCTGCATTCGTGCAAGAATGAAATTGCATGATTCGTTACGGTATTTCGAACACGGATTGCACAAAAAGCCTCTATTGCAAAACATGCAGGCTAATTATGATGAGCGCCCTAAAAAGAAGACGAATATCATATATGCCAAAAAGAAAAGAAATTAAAAGAAAGAAAGATCACTGATCCGGGTGGTTATACAGTGATACTGATATCGAGAACATACCAGAAGATAGGTATTTTGATGATAAAGCGAGAGAAGAATAATAGAAATTGCCCTTCCTTATTTACTGGTATGCCAGATCTGATATTGGCGATAGCGTGTACCAGATAACGGAAAGAGTGAGCAGTGCTCATTGCTACACATTTTGGTCCAAGAACAAGAAAACACATTTTAAATTAAGAGACCGAAAAAAAACACCTGTAAATCCAATTATAGACTTCCTGATGACGTCTTTCAGAGAAAAAATCCTAAATTCAAAAGGTACATTGTTGCTGCACATAATGTGCGAAAAATTTGAACAATCAAGTGTATATGCATCCATTACTGACTCCCACCTAGTTTGCAGATTCTACCAATCAGCAGAAGTCCTTTAAAAATCCGGGCACTGCGTAAATAACATTTCTCCAATGGAACTTGACTCGCTACATCGCGGAAACTACACGCTAGCGTTCGTGCTCTCCGTGATACTCGTTGCTTGCTCACGCATCCATGTGGCCATCCCGCAACGAAGCGTCTGGCCTAAACTTGCTATGCGTGTGTTAGTGTGAAAGACAATTCTCAAGTGGTATTTTCATTTCCTTATTCATTTCTTAAATCGGTATACAAGTCTTGCACATATAAGAGGACCTTATTCCTGTAAAGAAATCTCTATTGACAGTATGTATAACTACACAGATGTCCACAACAGATGAAAAGGCTAGAATTCGACAGAGCTCACTATAAAAGTTTATAGGTAGTAGAATACCCAATATTCTTAGTGATATATAGAATATAGAAAACTACTGCTGTCACACACGATGTTAACTCATTACTAAGAAATGTTTTTGAGACAGTTTAGACGGAAGCGTCTCATTACAAGGGACACCTTTGATTAAGATTGTCGCTCGAGATAACAGACACTAACCACATCTCGCCATCTGCTTTCTGCTCTCTCACAACAGTTTATAAAATAAATGTGTTTTTATGCCTGACTCTGAAAATTCTCTATTTCTATACGGTCCGATGGCAGACCCTAAAACCTTTCACCACGAAGCAATCTCGCTACGGCTCTTGTACTCAAGAAGAAACATTGAACAAGTATAGCACCATGAAGGCCATCGCTTCGTCACAGGTGGAGAAATAAGGGTACACAATTAAGAACAATTTCGTTTTATCACCTGCATCATGGGT
>JABUQX010054340.1:0-15000 GCA_015478945.1 Trachelipus rathkii
CCTACATAAAACCGACACCGACCAAAGGTTTCTATCTGTCTCGTTTTCAATGACGAAACTTCTTTTACCAGAGACGGTATTGTTAATTTCCATAACAACCATCGTTGGCCTGAAGATAATCCTTATGAGCTTCTGCAATCAAGAAGTCAACATCATTTTAGCATCAATGTATGGGCAGGAATACTCTGTGACCACCTACTAGGACCTATTTTCATTGAACCAAGGTTAACAGGTGAGGTGTATGAAACGTTCTTAAGGAATCAATTGCATGTCCTTCTCGATGATGTTCTACTTCATATTGTTCGTTGCATGTGGTTTATGCATGAAGACGCACCACCCTACTCCAGTACTGTAGAAAGGGCATTTTTAGACAAACGATATCCGAGAAAATAGAAAGGGCGTGGGAGACCTGCTGCCTGGCCTCCTCGGTCCCCTGATTTAAATCCATTAGACTATTATCTATGGGGCCACCTAAAAGCACTTGTGTATTCAACCACCTTCGACAGTGTTGATGTTCTACGGCAACGTATAGTTCATGCTTGCGACCAAATTCGAAATACACCTGGGATATTTGGAAGAGTCCGACAATCCATGATGCGGCAACTTCATGCTTGCATACAGAGCGGAGATTCACATTTCCAGCACCTTCTGTGAGAATAACATCCCTGATGTGGCCGGAATAACATCCCTGATATGAGAAAACCAATAGCACATAAAACTTGACGACAACGTAAGAGCTTATTACTAATCTAACTGTATCCTACATTGGAAATGTTACCGTTAAATAAATTCATTGTTATTCACATGGTCTTGTTTTAAAAGACATACATAGTAGTACCAAAAACCAAACTTTATTATATATTATCAACTATTATTATCTATTAATATACTATTATATAATTATAATATTATTTATATAGTTATTATATAATTAATTATATTAATTATATTATTATTATATATATATTATTTATATTGAATTTATATTATTATTATTATTATTACATTATAATAATAATTAATATATTAATTAATTATAATAAAAGATTTTTGATTAATCCGAAATTCAAAAATATTTATTTTATTATATTATTGAGTTTTTCTTAAAATAATAGATAATTTGAAATACCATTTACAAAGAAGCTCACAGACAGATATATTAATAAATAGATTATCCCCAACGCATTTCGTCTTATATACTTGAGGACATTACTTCAAGAGTAAGGATCTGTTTTTTTGCAATAACAGCCGAATAACAAAAGAGTGTTTAATTTAATTGACATATCGATAAGCAAGTAAATCAAAATGAACTAACGTACCTGAACTCGATAATACTATAACATTAAATTTACTGTTCAATGTCCTGAAGTCTGCGCGTCTAGATCGTTTCGACATGCTAAGAAAGACCTTCTACGGACAATTTAAAGTTATCTGGGACTTACAGCGAATCCGCGATAATAAATGTGAAAGTGTTCTAGAAATATACAGTCTATAGGTTGATTGACCACTGTGTAACGTGTAATGAAATGTTCAAATATTTGCAGAGGACTGTTAAGCGACCGATTGTTGATATGCCCTGTCTGACAATCTACTTCGTCGTTGCTAACCAATATATGGCGACGTCTTACATTTGACTCAGGGCAGATAAATTGTACATAACCTGTGATTGGAAGTTTTTCAGGGCAAAGCATCCTCTTTTGCTAAAGCGAGATCGATGCCAGTTGTTTGGACTTCAGCGTTTAGTCTCGACTGTTAATTTTTGACTCGCGTGAGAGTTCAAAACAATTACGAAGGCATCTTCTCTCTTCCTTGATTGAAGTATATAGCATGTTGGACAGTTTTGAAGAAGAAATTTTGGGATTTTTTTCCTGATTGTTACTTTCATTTATTCAGTATATTTAACCTACTAAGGGACGTTTTATTAAATTAAAGTTTTCAATCTTGAATATGTGGGCACTCGATCACAGTTAAGTTAAAATTCACTTAATTAATGTCGGCAAATTATCTTCATATCAAAAGTTTTCCAAGTTGAAATAGGCTTGTAAAGTGCCTCTGGTTAAAGCTAGAGTAATTTACGATAGACTCCTTGTGTACAATAGCGGTGTAATAGGAATCCTATAGATATCAATACAGACCATATATCAGATGAGGTTTTGACATGTATGCCTGTAGATAATGAGCCGTCAGAATTTATATTGATTTTGATGTCTAAAAAAAACAGATAGTATTATTCAATTTAAGTTAATCCACGCAAGTGAATTTTTAAGCATGAAACTCTTGAATCTCTATTGATGAACTGTTATGTATTGATCTATGATTCCCCTAAAGATCGTCGAGGTGTCGATCAAAACCATACCTTATGTTAAACATACCGGAGTAAAAGTTATTCTGTTTCACTAAGATCTTCGCTTTTTCCAGAATTGGACATATAGAAGTCCGCAAATGTAGGTCCAAAGTGGTGAGCCCATCGACACTCCATCCAGTTTGTAGATATGATTTTTCCTTAAAAATTTAAAACGGTGTTGGGTATTCACAAAAAATTATATAAAAGGTTCATCAATGATGTTAATAGTTCTAGAATATTTCTGGGTGGGGGGTAGCGTTACTTGTGTAGAGTACACTTCCAGTTAATTAGTTATGTAACGTTTCCAACGAACCGGTCACATTTTATTGACAAAGAAGACTCATCAATGCAGGCGGAAATCCTATTAGTGTCTTCAGTATTTAAGCTCTGATAATTACATTAATATTTCGTTATTTATTTAACTAAGAAAGACTGATTAAGATAATGGTTCGGGATACATGTTGTTCACGGTAGTTGGGCAATTTCGTGATGTATAACCGTGACCGCACATAGATGTTACAGGTACAAATCAAAAGGCCTTGATTTTCTGACTTTTTGTGTATTTTATTAGTTATTTATCATTTCATAAAATTGTATGCGAATATGACCAGATAAAAGTGTTGTAACTTTGAAAACGGGGGCACATATAGGACACATATTCATTATACAACGTTTGTTTTTGTATAGATGGAAACTCCCAATCAATTCCTTCAGAGGGTTCCCCACTATGTATAACGGAACACCCCGCATTATACTATACACTACTAATATACTATAAAAATATATATTTATATAATACAGTTATATATATATATACCAATAAATATATAATATAATAATATATATAATATAATATAGACTATAATATATAATGATATTAATATATATAATATAATACTATATATATATATAATATATAATATATATATATATATATATATATATACTAAAATATAAAATAATAAATATAGTCTGATCATATTTAATAATCATGTTTAATCAAATTCATATTTAATATATTTCTATTATTAATTAATTAAAAACTTAGTTAGAGCTGTTTTATTTTACCAAAAAAAATAAAATAAATAAAATAAATAAATTAAATAAACAATCAAATCGTAAATATTTTACAGTTGTAAAAATTAATTTAATTAAAAAAAATTATTTAATTTAAACAAATTTTTTTATTTTACATGATTGATTTCCTTCGAATTAAATATATTTCAAATAATATTGATTTATAAAATAATATTTCAAAATTAAAATAAACATGATATATTTAATATATATATATATACTATATATATCATATATATATAATAATATATATATATAATATATATATATATATAATATATATTATATATAGTATATAATATATTTAATATATATTATAATACATGTATATAATATATATATATATATACTATATATATATATATATATATAAATAATATAATATATATATATAAATATATAATATATATATATATATATATATATATATATATATAGCTATAATATTATATATATATATATTAATAATAATATATATATAATATATATATACGCTTATAATAATAATTTAAGCCTAATAATATATATATATATATATATACTAAATAATATTATATATTATATATATCATATATATATATATATATATATAACTATTATTATATATAATACTAAATTATATGACCTTAATGTTATGAGCGATCCAAGTTAATTTTATTGATTAATAATATAAAAATTTTTACATATATTTAAGAAACTTACAATATTATTAAAATACGGATAATAGGAGATTCTAACCTGTTTAAAATATTAAAAAATAAAAAAGAAAGTAAGCAAGAACGTGTACATTTTCCTTGAGAAAGAAATGTCTATTCCAGTGTATAAAATAACGCGGAAAAGAGTTATATAAAGACGAGTAAAAATAATATTTCAAGGACAAGTAAAGATTCAGGTCATTTTGAATTTTTTCTAATAATATGTTGAATATATACCTGTGCAACAAACTATATACTTAGCAAACTTATACGTAACCACTGATCTAGGAGCTTCAATAAACTAAAACCCTAAACCTATATGGGATTCGGACGACAATATAGTTACAACCATACCAACCTATATGGATCGACGATGCAGTAAACATATACCTAACCTAGATGGATTCATATTTTTGCCACAACATTTTATTTTTCTTGTTTTAGGTATTTCTAAATAAGGATTTTTGCATTTCAGTAAGCACCGCGAGTCTTTATTTCTCCGGTAAACTGCCATAGGTACGCAATGCTTATAATAATAAAATTTTTGTGTGTAAAACTATTTGACTCTGTTTTATTATCCACTCTATTATTATTACTCATATTCAATAACAAATATATGATAAAAATAAATAAAATAAATAGCAAATATAACGGATCTATATAATTCAATAAGGATATTATATATTATATATAATTATATATATACATATATATATACTATATTATATATATATATATATATATATAATATAATATATATTATATATATAGTATATTATATAATATATAAATATATATATATATATATATCGCCACACGGACTGTTTTTTCTGTCATTTTATAATATTATTATTATTATTATTAGTATTATTATTCTTATTATTCATTATTATATATATTCATATATTATTATTAATTATTATTATTATTATTATTACAACAATATGAAATTATTTAGACAATTTAAATTTTTATTAGGATATTTCAATCTTCAATAAATTGCTTTTTATTTCAACGCGTGAAAAAATATATATACTACTACTAACTTACTACTACTACTACTAATACTACTACTACTACTACTACTTACTACTACTAGTACTAGCTACTTACTACTACTTTGCTGCTGCTTAACTACTACTGAATAATAATCAATAACATAAAATTAATAATAATAATAAAATAATAATAATAATAATAATAATTAACTAATAATAATAATTAATAAATAATAATAATAATAATAATAATAATAATAATAATAATATAATAATAATAAATTAATAATATAATAAAGAAGAAGAAGAAGAAGAAGAAGAAAAGAAGAAAGGAAGAAGAAGAAGAAGAAGGAAGAGAAGAAGAAGAAGAAGAAAGAAGAAGAAAGAAGAAGAAGAAAAGAAAATGAAAGAAGCAGGTTTCTACCCATGTGCTTATGTAAGAAGAAAAGAAGAAGAAGAAGTAATAATTATAACAATTATAACAATTATAATAATTAAATAACATAATATAATAATAATAATAATATTAATAATAATAATAATAATAAAATAATAATAATAAATAATGAATAATAATAATAAATAATTAATAATAATACAATAATAATAATGAAATGAAAATAATTAAAATAATATTCATAACAATAATAATAATAATAATAATGAAAATGAAAATCCTAATAAAAATAATAATAATAATAATAATAATAATAATAATAATAATAATAATAATAATAATAATAATAATAATAATAATAATAATAATAATAATAATAATGAATCACGAAATAATAAAAATAAATAATTGAATAAATCAATCAATAATAATAATAATAATAATAATTAATTAATAATAATAATAATAATAATAAATAATAATATGAATATGAAATAATAAAAATAATAATTGAATTGAAATGGAAATGCTTTATTCAGAAAATAACAATATACATTATTAAGATCAACATTGTTTATAATATTTAGTTATAGTGAATACAAAACTTAATGGTATCAATTCCTGAAAGGGGAATGCTAATTGCAACACAATGTTGTCCTTTAAGCCCCAAAATAAAGTAAATGTGATTAAATTTAAATAATTGGGTTTAAGGATTCAGCTTAATGTAATCCCAAAACCAATTTTATACATAATATTCGTAAAATAATAACAATCAGCATAATAATAATAATAATAATAACATCAATTTAGAAAACAATTTAAAATTATTAAAACAATTAGAAAACATTTAGAAATATAATTATATTTATAATATAATTATATTTATAAACATAATTATATTAATTATATTTAAGTATTTAATTAATATGTAAGTATTATTAATGTGATTATTATTTTTATCACTGTTAATCCAGTCCCTATTATAATGGGAACAGGATTAGCAATGATAAAAATAATAATCACATTAATAATAATAATAATAATAATAATAATAATAATAATAATAATAATAATAATAAAAATAATAATAATAATAATAATAATAATAATAATAATAATAATAATAATAATAATAATAATAATAAAAATAAACTAATAATAATAATAATAATAATAATAATAATTAATAATAATAATAATAATAATAATTATGGCATTAATTAATAACATGAATACTACTACTACTACTACTACTACTACTACTACTACTACTACTACTACTAATAATAATAATAATAAAATAATAATAATAATATAATAATAATAATAAAATAATAATAATAATAATAAATATAACACTTAATTAATATATAATAAACAATAAATAATAATAATAATAATAAATAATAATAATAATCAATAATAATAATAATAATAATTAATAATAATATAATAATATAATTAATAATAATAATAATAATAATAATAATAATAATAATAAATTTTAGTGATTTAAGGTAGTAATTCAACTAACAATTCTAGCAGTATTTAAGAGTAAGTTATTAATATTAATAATAAATAATAATAATATTAATAATAATAATAATATAATAATAATAATAATAATAAAATAATAATAAATAATAATAAATTTATAATTATAACAATAATAAATTATAATATTAAGAATAGTTCAAATTATAAATAATAATAATAATAATAATTAATAGGAATAATAATAATAATAATCAATAAAATTAATAATAATAATAATAATAATAATAATTAATATAATAATAATAATAATAATAATAATTAATAATTAATAATAATTAATAATAATAATTAATAATTAATTCAATAATAATACTAATAAAAATAATAATAATAATATTAATAACAATAATAGTAATAACAATAATAAAATAATAATAAGAATAATAATAATAATAATAATAATAATAATAATGAATAATATAATAATAATAATAATAATAATAATAATAATAATAATAAATATAATAATAATAATAATATATTAACAATAATAATAATAACATAATATTATACATAATAATAAAATAATAATAATAATTAATAATAACTAATAATAATTACATTAATAATAATAATAAATAATATAATAAATTAATAATAATAATAATAATAATTAATAATAATAATAATAATAAATTTTAGTGATTTAAGGTAGTAATTCAACTAACAATTCTAGCAGTATTTAAGAGTAGTTATACTATTAATAATAATAATAATAATAATAATAATAATAATAATAATAATAATAATAATAATAATAATAATAATAATAATAAATAATAATTAATAATAATAATAATAATAATAATAATAATAATAATAATAACTAAATAATTTAATTATCATTTTAATTTAATAATCAGAATAAATAATAATAATAATAATAATAATAATAATAATAATAATAATAATAATAATAATAATAATAATAATAATAATAATAATAATAATAATAATAATAATAATAATAATAATAATAATAATAATAATAGCTAGATTTCACAATAGTTAAATCGCTGAGTTTATTTATTTATATTTATTTAGATAATAACATTATTTTATTAGTAAAAGACTTAACAGAGTTTTCGGTTTAATATCTTGAGGCATTGAGTTGCAAAGTTTAGCTGCATTGTAGCTGACGCATTGAGTGGCTTTTTTAGTCTACAGTAAGGAGCGTTTATGTAAATATTATTTCGTAAATTGATTCGATTTGCCTCGCGTCTTGCTTGGTTTAAGTGAAAATTTTCTAATAAGAAGTCACAAGCATTGTTATGGATAATTTTATATATTTCTTTTAGTAGTGATATACTGAGTAAGTCTTTAAACTGCAATATCTTTAGTTTTTTGAACAGGGGTTGCGCATGGCTTCAAAAGTCTCTTGTATTGCTAATGAGGCCAATAAAGCTTTCTAGAATTGCAGTTACAGGTTGGATTACTAAGTTACTCGTGGTTGCGTAGATAGGAAGACAGTATAGTAAATAGGGGTGTATCAATGCATGGTATAAGTTACTAAGAATGGAAGGAGGTACAATATTTTTTAATTTTATTAGCACATAATAATAATCTAGCCAACCTTCTAACTAGGTTGTTAACATGCTCTTTAAATGTCAGTTTGTCATTCATTATTATTCCCAGTATTTTAGGATTTGAATTGAAACCCTATGCAGTTCCACTTCGTTTATTTTGATATTGAAACTGTCAATTAATTTGTTGCTAAAAATAATATAAGATGTTTTATTTAAATTTAGAGACATCTTACTAGCATCTATCCATTTCATTATTTTTGTTAAGGTGTCTGCTGCTTTAGGAGAGAGAGAGAGACTGATTATTTTTTTCATTTATTAAGGTAGAGGTATTATTATCAGCAAAAAAGACTAAAAAGGCATCATTTGAGTTAAATAGATCATTAGTATATAACGTAAATAGAAACGGTCCCAGAATTGAGCCCTGGGGTACGACAGTTGATGTTTGAAGTGTGATTGAATGTGTTTCCCATAGTTTTACGTATATAAAGATCTCTCCTTTAAGTAGCTGCTAAACCATTGTAAGTTTGTCACTCAATGCCAACCCAATAGTATATCATGATCAATCATGTCAAAAGCTTTTGTGAAATCTAATAATAATAGCAGGGAGGAGGTTTTATTTTATATATTTCTGTAAAACACTATTCTACAATAATAATAATAATAATAATAATAATAATAATAATAATAATAATAATAATAATAATAATAATAATAATAATAATAATAATAATAATAATAATAATAATAATAATAATAATAATAATAATAATAATAAAAATAATAATAATAATAGCAAGAAATTTTATGAAATTTCTCATCAAAAAACCTTGGAGAAATTAATTAAGACGAATGGTGTCGTGATAAATTAAGTTAGAAAATGTCTCGAACCTTTTTCAGTTCTGCTTCAGTGATGAAGACTCGATTGAATTGCAAGATAGAAAATTCCAACAAAAATAAATAGTTAAGTAAATAAACGAGAAACTAATATATATATATATATATATACTATAAAAAATATATATATATATATATATATATATATATATATATATATTAATATAATCATATATAATATATATATATATATATATATATATATATATAATATATTATTATATTATATATTATTTATATAATATATATTATCTATATATATATATATAATATATTATATATTATATATATATACTATAATATATATATATATATATACTATATATATATATATATATTATATATATATAGTATATATAAATATATATATTATATACTATATACTATATATATATACACATACTATTATTATATATATATATATTATATATACTAATATATATATATATAATATATACTATATATATAATATATATATATTATAATAATATAATATTATTATTATTATATATATATATATATATATATATAATATATAATAATATATAATATAACTATTATATAATATATATTTTATTATACTATATATACAAGTGGGCGGGCTCGTTTATATGGGCCTGGGCGCGGCAGCCCCTCCTAATTTAAAAGTGCCAGGCATAGCATGATGATGACGGAATATAAATTGTCAAAGAAAAGTTGAAAAGAATTTTTTTTCAAACAACTTTAATACATAAAAACGTAAGTTAATTAATCAAGAAAATAAGAAAAGAAGAATCTTTTTGCACAGCAAAATTGTGTGATCACGACATATTTTTTTCAAATATATCCAATAATATAAACTGTGGGCTGCTATTTTACAGCCCAGAAAAAAGACCAACCTTTATTAGATAATTATTAAAATAAGACAAACATAGGCAAACAAAAAGAGATTGCCATTCCTTATATAATTATTTTTCAGCATAGTTGCCACATATGGCCTTTTTGAATTGATATAACAACCTTTGAGAATTATAACTCATAATAAATTGATATTCCAAGTTGAATCGAGTTGCTAGCTCTGTCCTATTAAATGTCCATTCTGTACATTATAAGACAATAAATATTAAAGACAAATTAAAAATCAGTTCATTCTTTATGGCTTCAGTTAGAACGTCGGACGTGTTCTTTTTTTTTTTATTTATTTATTCTTTTGGCGAGGGCGGGGTGTTTTAGAAAAATTTAATTTGTAAATATGAAATAAATTATATTTATAGAACAAAAATAATACAATTTTATAGTGAATGCTGATGGAATGATGATGTGCATGTGATGTTAATTGAAATGTGAGCCCCAAATATTATTGTTAAAATTGCGAGTATTTTTAAAATTTATTATGTTAACATTGAAGAGAATAAAGTTTTATTTCTACTTTTGCTCTGAAACCTTCAAAAGAATGGCGAAGTGCTACCCATCACTTAAGGGCGATTTTCAGATTAACGCTTACCAACAAAAAATTCTGAATTATTATACTATATATTATATAATATATATATATATATATATATATATATAATTATATATATATATATATATATAATTATATATATATATTAATATATATATATATATATATATATATATATAACTATATACAACTAATGTAGCCCCCTCCATCCCAAGTTTTCACGAGCCGCCACTGTATATATATATATATATATATACTGTATAATATATATATATATATATAATATTATATATATATATATATAAATATATAATATATTATATATATATATATAATATAAATAAATATTATATATATACATATATATATATATATATATATAATAAAATATAATATAATATATATATTATATAATACTATATATATAATAATATATCAATAAATATAATATATATATAATACTATATATATATATATGAATATATAATATATATATAATATATATATTTAAAATTATTATAATATATATATTATATATATAATATATACGTAATATTATTATATATAATGTAATATTATATTTAATATAATTGTATATATATATAATATGATAGTACTATATAGATATATCATATATATATATATATATTTTATAATATATATATATATATATATATACATAATAATAATATATAATAAAAATATTATATATATCAGAAGAGCGACTCCTGCACTCGTGCAACTCGTGCTCAGCACGAGATTAACATTAATAGAAAACGATTCTATTTTCAAATTTACGTGCATGTTACGTTAAAATTCTCTCTATTTTTTAGGCTAAGTAATCTTTCAAATAAAATCGAGAATTAATTATGCAAAATTAGAAACGAAAAAGCGTAAGAATAACCGCTTATTAAATAACGCTTTTAACCCATTAAAAATGGCGGGCAATTCATGCCATACGGATAGCGGAGACGGCATTCTTGAATAGATTGCATTTTAAATGTTAAAGTTTAATCCTGGCAATCAACTACAGAAAAACGGTTTAGAAAAAGAAAACGGCTTTTAGTGAGGAAAAACTTATTTAATATATATATATATTATATATATATAATATATATATATATATTATATATATATATTTACTAATAATATATATATATATATATATATATATATATATACTATATATAATACTATATATATATATATATATATATATATTATATGGTATATAAATATATATAATATATATTATATATCATATATATATATATATATATAAATATATATATATTAGATATATATTAATATATATATATAATATATATATATAATACTAATAACTATATATATATGCTGGACCCCGCCATCGCTTCAACTACTAGTATCTCTGTCTCATACTAATACTTTCCCTCAGTGTTGGAAGCACGCACATGTCCAAACCTGCTTCCGAAAAAAAGGAAAGCCGACTCTAGAATTTCCTTCTAAACTATCGCCCTATAGCTTCTTCACTTGTATTCTATCTAAGATCTATTTGAACCCTTTACCAACTCCTCATATTCTTAGATCATCTGGAGTACTTCAATTCACTTCTTTCGATCGCCAGTACGGCTTTCGGCGCTAGAGGGGATCTACTGGCGATATACTTTCCATTTTAACGTATTTATGGTTTTCCGTCCTCAGGAACTACGGGGAGACCTGTGTATGTGGTGGCGCTTGACATATCCAAGGCATTTGACCGGGAATGGCACGCGTCACTGACTCTCAAGCTCCCCTCCTTTTGGGTTTCCTACCTTCTCTTGCTTACTCATGTTTTAGTTTTCTTTTCAAAATCGCTTCAATATCGGGCTGTTGTGATGGGGCGGAACTTCTTCTTCTTTTTCTGTCAATAGGGGTGTTCCTCAAGGTTTGTTTTATCCCCAACTCTTATTCTACTTTTCATTAATGATCTTCTCACCTGCACACTAACTTCTATCCACTCGTTATCTCCGATTGACTCGACCCTTCATTCTTCAACTTCATATTCAATCTGCTCCTCTCTCTTTTACTTCTAGAATTGCTCTCGTCTTAATCTTTCCGATATCTATTCTCGATTGACCTGGATAGAATTTCCCGGTGGGGTCGTCTCAACCTTGCGAAATTCAATTCTCTTTAAAAACCCCACTTCTACAAATCTCCCTCTCTCACAGACCACCTGCTAACTTCTACATCTTTCGATCGGTTCTCTACGTCTCTCCTGTTGACAATCATAACATCCTTGGCACTTAAACATAAAACAAAAAAAAATATCTGGCAACACTCACATTTCCACAACGGTTGCTAGGGCGCCTCAACAAAAAGCTGGGAGTTCTGTTTAGCCTGCGAGACTTTTTTTCCTCTTCTCATGTTGCTCCAGTTCATACAAGCGGCCTTCATCGCCTTGTCATGGAGTACTTGTTCTCATTATCTTGGGGGGGCTCTGGTTTCACCCGGCTTTTGGATAGGGTCGAGTCAAGGCCAAAAAGGCTTCTATAAACTGTTTACCTGCCACTTTCCAGTTTCTCTGACCCTCTAATCTTTAGCGGCGCCAGAATGTTGGGTGCTCGTTATCTCTTTTCCATAGGTACCGGCAGCGGCAGGGTGCTCGAGAGGTTTTTTTCCCAACCCTAACCACCACCTTTACGACGCCCTCGTAGCACAAGCGGGTAGCTGTGTTCTGCGCCTATGATAGATTTTGTGCCTGACTATTGCGTAACTCCCAGGGCTTGTTCGCTGCGGTGCTTCCTTCTTTCCGCCACCTCTGTCTGTATATTCTTTCCATCTTCTGGTTTCCTGCTGACATTTAATCTTCTCTCACTTTAAAGCCTGGGTCTGTGCTCATCTGCGTTATTTGCGTTAGTTGATGAATAACTGATGTGTGCAATACCCCTCTGAATAGGGCTCTGCCCGTGAGTGGTGGTGACAAACTGTAAATTATATTAACTTATATATAATATATATATTATATATATATAATATATATATATATTATAAAGAATCTATATCTATATATATAACTATATATATATATATATATATATTTAAATATATATATATATATAATATATTATATATATATCATATACAATATACTATATACTAATTTACTTACTATAAGCTATCTTAAATACATAATAATATATACCTATATATATATATATATAGTATATATTATATATATATATATATATACTATAAATATATGTATAAATATATAATATCTATATATATATAATTATATACTATATATATATATATATATATATATAGATAATAGTACTATCTATAATAATATGGTATATTATATAATACTAATATATATATATATAACTATAGATATAGATATATACTATACTATATATATATATATATATATATCACTACTAAATTACGGATGGCAGAGCAGTTATAAATGAAATTGATAGGACATATTACAAAGATGAAATAAGTGAAATGGCTTTGAAGAAAGTCAAAGGAGGGGAAAATCTTCTGGTTTGGATGCTATGTCAAGTAAGAATTCGCAAAAAGGAAAGTAACATGGTACAGTGGAAGTGCGCTGAATGCGATTAATTCCATTGCTTATTGGGAACGGTGGCAACCGGTACAACAATATTAGGCAAGACTACCTGCTTGCCACCCCAATTATATAAGGAATAAGGGGCGGGACATAAAGAGAGAGTTTTAATTACTAGACAGGAATGTTATAAATAGAAAGTGTTAAGTGCAAGGTCTAGATCGAATGGCAGCGAAATATTAATAAAAGTCTAAAAGTGCAAGTATGACAGATAAATAGATTAGGAGAGGGAACAATGATGGGTTTTAGGGATGGCGGAGGATGTCGTGGTGTTATCAGACATTTCCCTTAAAAAATGACTTGGCAAAATCTCTCAAAAAAGCAAAAAACCTTTTTGCCATGTTTTCATTCTGATTTAGAATGCGCGATACTCGATAGAGTGCAAAGAGGGTAAGCTGTGGGAGAACATTAGAAAGCTATGGAATAAATGGTTTAGCTATCAAGGCGATTAAATGCATTTTTACCACTGAAACAGT
>JABUQX010054340.1:32500-36118 GCA_015478945.1 Trachelipus rathkii
GCTAGGTGCTGGCTGCTCGGTGCTGGTGTGGTGCTTGGTGTGGGTCTGGTGCTGGGCTGCTGGTGCTGGTGACTGGTGCGCCCTAGGTGCTGTGCTGAGTGCTGGCTACTGGTTGCTGGTGGGCTCGGTGCTAGGTGCTGGTGCTGGTGGCTGGTGCTGGTGCTGGTGGCTGGGTGCTTGGTGCTGGCTAACTGTGCCTGGGTGGTGCTGGTGTTCTGGTGCTGGTGCATGGTGCTTGGTGCTTGGTGCTGGTGCGGTACTGGTGCTGGTGCTTGGTGCCTGGTGCTGGTGCTCGGTGCTCGGTGCCTGGTACTAAGGGTGCTGGTGCTGGTGCTGGTGCTGGTGTTGGTTGCTGGTGCTGGTGCTGGTGCTGGTGCTGGTGCTGGTGCTGGTGGTGCTGGTGCTTGTGCTGGTGCTGGTGCTGGTGCTGGTGCTGGTGCTGGTCGCTGGTGTTCATTCCCGGTGTCGGTAGCTGGTAGCTAGGGTGATGCTGGTGCTGGTGCTGGTAATGGGGTGCTGGTGCTTGGTGCTGGTGTTGGTATCGAGGTGCTGGTGCTGTGCTGCTGGGTGCTGGTGGGCTGGGTGCCGGTGATGGGTGCTGGTTGCTGGTGCCTGGTTGCTGGTATCTATGAAGGTGGCTTGGTGCTGGTTGTCTGGTGCTGGTGCTGGGTGCTGTTACTAGGTGCTGGTTGGTGCTTGGTGCTGGTCGCTGGGTGCTGGTGCTGGTACTGGTTGACTGGTGCTTGGTGCTAGGTGCTGGTGCTGGTGCTCGGTGCCTGTAAAACTCGGTGCTGGTGCTGGGTGCTGGTGCTGGTGCTGGTGCTGGTCGCTGGGGTACTTGGTGCTGGTGCTGGTGCTGGTGCTGGTGCTGGTGCTGGTACTGGTGCTGGTGCTGCTGCTTGTGACTCGGTTTCCTAGCTACTGGTGCTGGTACTATGGTCGCTGGTGCTGGTCTGGTGCTGGTACTGGGTGCTGGTGCTGGGTGATCTGGTGCTGGTCTGGTGCTGGTGCTGGTTTGCTGGTGCTGCGTACTGGGGTAGCTGTGTACTGGTGCTCGGTGCTGGTGCATTGGTGCTGGGGTACTGCACCTTAGGTCGCTGGTGCTGGTGCTCCGGTGCTCGGACGGGGTGCTTTTGCCGCCTAATCAACGCATATCCGTTGTCTTTAACACAAGTCACTACTTTATTTCAACGGCTTCTTAGTATTGCACTCCGCCAGAAACTTTTCAATTTTGTGCTTTCAACAGTCACTAAACCTATGAACAATTAACAAACAACAAATGTATTTAAATCTTGTGAAGTGATATAATGATGCCTAATTTATTTATTTAATTTATCTTTATTACCATGATGACCACGGGAATTCAATTTTTAATTATTCTTATCGTGATGTAAAATTAAGAGATGCAAGCCCTCAAAAAATTCTGACGACAGTTTAAATAATTTAGAGGGTTTCAGACCCCTCAAATCCCCCTGGCTAAAGCGCCTTAATGATCATATATATATACTATATATATATAATATATATTTATATATATAACTCACTCATATTATATATATATACTCATATATATATATATTATATATATATATATATATACTATATTATATATATATACAGTATATTTATATATATAATATAGTATAGGGTTAGTAATATATATTATTAGGTATATATATAATGATATATTTTATATAATATATATATATATATATATATATATACTGTATATATATATTATAATATAATATATAATATATATATCATATAATATAAATAATAATAATGATAATATATATATATATATAATTATAGTATATATATAGTATATATACTATATATACGAGTATCTATACGTTTTATAAATATTATATATATATTATATATTGTATATATTATATATATATATATATATATATATATAAATAATATATATATATACTATGATATAATATATATATATAATATATTATATATTCATATATATATATATAAATATTAATATAATATATATATAATATATAGTATATGATATAATAATATATATTAATATAGTTATTAATATATATAATATTATATTATATATATTATATATAATTATATATAATATATATATATAAATATATTAATATATATTATATATATATATAATATATATATATATTATATATAATATATTATAATATAATATTATATATATATATATATATATATATATATTATATATTTATAAGTGACATTATTTCGTCCAATGTTAGATATTTTCTGTTAGTACAAATATAGAAACGTATACCTATACCCTATACGAATGTATTTGGAGAATACAGATATAGATGTGAAAGCAAATGTCCGATTTAACCTGCTGAGTATGGGGATACCTGCCGATTGTATAACTATAAGGCATGCGGATTTATAACTTCTGCATAGTAAAGAGAATGGTTTTAAAAAAACGTCACTCAACTTTGATTGACAGAATATCCAGATTAGAAGTGGGGAGTGAATTTTAATCTCTCACAGCAATGTATTAATTGTGTGTGGATAGAATAATATTTTCGCGCAGCAGAACTTAGTGTCTAATATTTTCGCGGCCTACCAATATAGTTATAGTCCAGTAACTCAAATATTGTCTACTTCACAGGGACAGCGATCGGAGTTCGCTAAGTTAGCGATCACAGTCAGTTTTCCAGTTCAAAATAGCGACTCAACTTAAGCGACACAAATAGAGCGACTCAATTTGCACAGTTCATCGAATATATATGTGAGGGAGACTTTGATCCTATGGGATCATTCGGATCATTCGACAGGATTAAGATCTTTATTAATTCCCATGTTCAGATCGATTTTAAAGAGGAAATTGATTGGACCACTTTTTAGCTAAAATAAAAAATACATCCAATTCTGATGTTAACAATATATATATATATATTATATATAATATATTTATATATAATATATATATATAATATATATTATATATATATAGTATATATATACATATATATATTATTATATAGTAACCTACTATATATATATATATATATATTATATTATATTTATATTATATATATTATTTATATTTATACCCCATTATGTAGTAAATATATAACGATAGGAAATCTTCACTCGAGTGATAGGTTTAACTATAAGATTGATACGTGTATACTGAACGTACTCAGGGGTTATAGGTATATTATAAGGCAGTGGCTATATTGAGTTATTTTATATATTTGACTGGAGGGTATAGATATATAAGCTATATATATATTAATATTATATAGTATTATGCCTACTTATATATATATTTTTAATTATACTAGTATAGTTATATATGTATTTATTTATATATTACTATTGGTAGTATTATTATATTTTTATATATATATTTTAATATAGTTATTATATATATATTATGTATTTATATCTATAATTAGTGTATCATTATATATTATACCTATATATAACTGTTATGTATTTTCATATATATAATATATTATACATATATTTATTTTATCATATAGCTTATATATACTAGTAATATTTATAATATAATAGATATCTTTAATATATATATATATATATAGGTATATATAATAGTCTCGGTATATATATGGTATAGTA
>JABUQX010054341.1:0-20035 GCA_015478945.1 Trachelipus rathkii
CGGAAGCACTGAGAAAGGAAGGAAATTCTCCACGTTTAAACAGAACTCCTTTCTTTAGGCCCTAGAACATTGTGATGTTGAGTTCTAAGAATTTTTTGTTCATGTTGAAGCAAAAGGATGTTACTGTCAAGCAGAGAGACGCAGAACCGTCGAATGAACAGAAAGTTAAAAGTTTTTGGAGAAGATGATTGTAAAAGTTGGGTTTTAAAGAAAAGGGATTCAAATAGTATTCTACCATCAGCGAGAAAAAAATCGGAAGATGTATATGAGAGAGCAATTCAGAAGTAAAAGGAGTGATTTATGAGTTAAGAATGAAGGGTCGAGTCATCGGTATTTGAGGGATTAGAGTTAGAGTTGCAGGTGAGATCATTAATGAAAATGGTAGAATAAAGAGGAGATAAAGACAGAACCCTGAGAACACGTTTTTTTTTCTGGTAGTGCACATGAAACTATGACAAAAAGAGAATCGCCCCATCACAAACAGGCGATATTGACGATTTGAAAGAAAGCTAGATAAATAGAGTAGCAAGAGAAGGAGGAACCAAAGGAAGGGAGCTTGAGAGCAGTGACGCTGCCATACTCGTCAAATGCTTGGATATGTCAAGCGCCACTCTCCACGTAGTTTCTAAGAGCGAAAACCATAAATCGTTAAATAGTAAGTATATCGCCAGTAGACTTCGATAGACGAGAGCCGTATGGCGATCGGAGTGAGTTTCAGATGATAAGGAGAGTTGAGAAAGGTTTCAAAGTTCTTAGATAGAAAACAAGTAGCTATAGGCGGATAGTTAGAAGGATCAGAGTTGCTTCCCTTTTTTCGGAATAGGTGACATGTGCGTGCTTCCAACACTGAGGAGGGAAAGTGCTAGTATTGAGACATAGCGAATAAAGTTGCCCTTTCAGGTGGAGTAGAATTAGCAACACAATGCTCAATCAAAATTAAGAGAAGAAGCAGAACAGAATGCTAGAGATGAAAATTTGTCCTAGGAGAACAAGGAGGGCAGCGCATTTCTTTCATGGAACCAGCTTTTCTCGACGAGAGTATCCCGCAACTTCTAGCTGAATGATAAGCGAATTGATAGAGAGAGCGAAATGTTTTCCACCTCATAGGCACTTCTCTAGCCTGAATGGCCAGAGAATAAGCAGGATCGAACCATGGATTATGATGAAAGAAAAGATTGTTTAGAAGGAATGATGAGGAAAGAAATAATTTATTGAGAAGAAATGAAACTGCCTACCATCAACGATTTACAGCCTCCGCCGTATCTTTTATTTTACATCCATCATTATCCTATTGAGTTGCAATGCTATATCTCAACTTGGAAACCTAACATTAATCCGTGGCTCTAAATATTTCTATAATGAGAGAGCACCTAACTTGACCTAAGAATCTTACGTACCCACAAACTGTTCTCATTTCATTAAAATATTTTCTCTTCATTGATCACTTATTATTATTTATATTTATTATTATTATTAAAATTATTATTCCACATATTCAGACTTAAAGGAATCAAATTTTGATCGCTTAAAAATTTCGGAGTGACCCTGACCTCTCTGTCTACAGCCTATAAAATACATTATATTAATATATATATATATAATATATTATAATATATATATATATATATATATATCTATTATATATATATATTTATAATTATATAATATATTATATATAATATATATTATATATAATTTTAATATATATATATATATATATATATATATATATATTTAGATAGAAGAAGGGCATTTTCTAGATAGATAATCAACTAATCAAAATTTAGCGTATCTGTCAACGGTGTAATTTGCTCTAATCGATCATCGAGTCCGTCATCGGCAAAATTTCATAATTGTCCATTCTAATATATTATTATATATATAATATATATATATACATAAATAATATATAATATATATTAAATTATATATATTATATATATATAATATTGGGATGCGGATACGTGAATTAGCGGATAGCCGGATCCCGGATATCCAGGCTGGAATTAAGACGGATACCGGAGATCCAGTTGGCGATATTCCGGGGCACAAAGGTTTTTCTTTTTAATTTCAATTTTTATATATTAATATAATAATATATTATATATATATATATATTAATATATATAATATATATATAGATTATATATATATATATATATAATGATATATTATTACATATATATATATATATATATATCGAGGGTGCCCTTTATTATTAAAAACACACTCAATACGTACGGAGTTTAAGTTGAAGAGTTAAGAATAGTTTGATTATTTAATTCAATTAAGAAGATGATATGTTCTCGTGTCGGCGCGCAATACGAAATCGGCCAACATGCGAATGTCGAAGGGATGATATATTTTTTTATGCTTCTTGAATATGCACATAAAAAATGAGTGGCTCTTCTCTTGACTTTTTGTACGGTTGTTCGTTCCGCAATGTACCATAAAAACGTCAATGTTACCAACAATAGTTTTTAAACGTGAATGTGAAAAGGTTGAAGCAAACAATGTTATTCAAGACAGCTCATAATATCGATACATGAATGTTATAACTTTTAAAGTTTATAACAATTTACACCTATGAATCATCCACAGCATTGTAAGAAGCGAGAAGAACGTCAAATCTTTCAACGCTGTACTAACAGTATTTACAAATGTTGTTCGAAGACGCTTCCATGCAAGCGAATACAGCCTCAGCCCTCTGGACGCATGCTTCATTGCATGCAATGACAGTATGCGGGATATTCCCCTACATGCGGTTGATTTGAATGCGAAGATCATCGCGGGTACGGGTCATTAACCAGGGTACACTGTATGGTTGATATACCCCACCGACAGTAGTCCAGTGATTAGTCGGATTGACGCGCGGCAATGTAATGGACCAGATCTTTCCGACCATCTTCCCGTGAAAGGTTCTGTCGGTAGTCGTCATATAGGATTATGGCTGCACCCATCATGTGAAATACATTTTCGTGTGTTTAAATGTATATCACTCAGGAGGTCACAGGACGTCTGCGGAAATGAGGTAATGCTGTTGTTTTATCTATCGCAGATTTGATTCACGTATCATACTATTAATGTAACAACCACCAACGTGACTTGATGTATGAGACCTGATTGGCTAGGGATGTTACTATGGGGTTGTCGCCCAATGTCTGAGTCCTGCTTAATACGTTTATTGTAAGGAAGATTCATCAGTTCCATATTATTATACAATAAGTCCGTGTATCAATTCATTTTTGAAGGCAATCAGATACAGCGAATTCCCAGCACCCTTTGGTCTCACGATTGAACCATGCACAATGTATGCTCTATATGAGATTACATGTGTAATGCAACACGAATCCGCTTCATGGTTCTTTCGATTTTCCAAAGACCAACTAGTCCTGCCATAATGACGGACGTTGGTTTTCATGGGGGTTATAGTCAGAACGTCCAAGTCGACGCGAATGTACGGACACACCCCTCCCGTATTGTGAGGGGTTGAATCTATCGTCCATACCTTAAACCGTCTGTAAACTCTTATGGAATGCCATGTGTCGGCGTCGTCAATGTGATAACGTTGTCTATTGGCGCAGAGCTCTGCGTAGCATTCCTGTTTTGCCGTGCACTGATCTTATACCTCTCAACATGTCACATTTTTTCCCTGCGTATATCTGTCAACGCGCCTTTGAGTGCCAACATGTAGAGGTCTCTGACTAAACAAACCACTCTGAGAGTGACTATACGTTTCTACTACTTTATTACGCATTTAATTTCGCGAGTTATGACATAACCTCTCATATGATACTGTTAGTTGTTGTACCATTCACATGCACCGTATTTTATTGTGCTTAATATCAATGTAATCTAAAGGTATGCGATTAGGTATTTAATTAATTTCCTTGTAGCTGTTTATCGACTATTTTGAAAATACTATTGGATATACCTATGGTATTATCATAACCTAATTTTCATATTGAACGTTTCGGCTTTTGTAGGCAAGTTACAGTGACGGAGCGTCTAGTGTTTAGGGGTACATTGCGTCGGAACGATAACAACCGTTATCAATAATGTCGTGAGGAGAGCCCACCGCATTTTTTTAGGCGCATTTCAAGAAGCCATAAAAAAATATAATCACTCCCATTCGGACATTCGCATGTTGGCGCAGTTTCGACTAATTGGCCTGTGCGCAGACACCAACGTAGCATATCCCATCCTACTTAATGAATTAAATAATCGCAACTTATATTCATACAATTTTCATACTTTAAAACTCCCGTTACAGTGATACACCGCTGGTACAATCGTAGACACCTGTAAATTATATACTATACTATATAATATATATATATATATGATATATATATATATATATAGATATATACTTATATTAATATAATATTTATTATATTATATAATATATGAATATATATATTATATTATTAGATAGTATATCAAGATGGCCGCCACATTTAGTCCGCAATTCGAATCCATAAAAATTGCGATTGCGATAATTTTAAAATGTTCTGAATTGCATGGTTAGCGGTAATTTTTATATCATTCTCTGCTAATAGAGACTTACCAAAAAATTTTGATTCTGAGTAGAATGCCAATTTATAGTCCACAAATTTTAACAGTTGCATTTTTGGACCTCTGGCGACAACACCGAAATTCTGTAGTGGTATTTTTGCATGTTTTATTAAAGTTTTTGTAAATAAGTAATTAATTAACCAACTAATCGAACATAAAATGCTGCTGAATATTTTTCCTTTAAAATCACAATTTTTATCTTTTTTTTATACAGAATTTCTTAAGCTTAGGTTATAATGAATATAATTCTCGAGATGTTGCACCAAAATTTAGATAAAATGTATTGTACAGTAAACATGAAAGACTGTAAAATTAATATAAATTGTACCCTAACATCAAAGTCTTAAACACAAGTATATACTATATACGTATATTATTATATAATACTATTATATATATATATACTATTCTTTAGTAGCATAGAGATTGGATATGTATATCCTCGCGTGAATTTTGATGTGCCGATATCAGTGCATCGTAGGATAATCTCTACTAGCCACCTACGCTATACTGACGCGTAGCATTGTGCGATGTCATTCTGCTCAGCTGACAATGCCGCATCCTATATAGGCAGATATACGATAAACTAGATATGACAGTGCGTGAATTAATTGGCTTACTCAAGAAGTGTCACTAAGTTTTCACTCGAGGTTCATTCACCTCTTTCTTTCCCTATATGTGACTTTAGCCTTTTCTCACCTTTATGCCTTATAAAAAATCATTATAACAATTAATAATAATAATTTTAATAATTTAATAATTTTCAAATTATTTAATATTTCCCCACGAGGAAAGACATACTAGAAGTAATATCCAGTTTATCCGGGTCCGGATAACAATGATATCCTGCCGGATACCGGATGGCCGGATAGGGCGGATACCGGATAGTTGCCGGATATCCAGCCCATCCCTAGTTATATAGTTATATACAAAAAAAATATATATATTCAGATATACCTCTATATAGTATATATAATATATATAGAATATAGATTAGTATTAGTATAATATGTATATATATATTATATATGTATATATACCGTATATAATATATATATATAAAATGATTTTAAGCCAGGAACTAGAATGTAAGGTTCTATGTTGCAGATTTACAAAGTGATACTTCAGTAAGGATCTGTGATGGAGATTTTGTAATTCTTTTATTAAAGGAAAAACGGTCCGATCATGATTATAACTTCGTTCGGGTGGAAGATAAGTGGCAAATCCATTTTAATAGTACAAATTTTTAGGTTTTACATCAAGTCAATTTATTCTATAACAAAAATATTTCAATTACATTTACAATTGTTGTTTAGCAATACAAATGTATTAGTTCTCCCAACACTTTATTGCTATCAATTTAATATCGTAGGATATTAAAGAATAAAAAAGTGACAATAACCACAGTATAAAGAATACATATTTATTGAAAAATCCTCTAGATTTTACAACAAATATTCTATATATATACTTATATATACTAATATATTAAATATATATATTATATATATATAATATATATATATATATTTATATATATATATATATTATATATAAGATATATATCATATATAAGTATCAATAGTATTAGTGCTGTTACATAAAAAAAAAAGACCATTTTTTTTTGTTTTTTTGCCTATAATTATTAAACTATTTTTACAGCATCGGCGGGGTGACTCGGACCACTCTTAGGCATAACTTGGTCTCCTGACTCTTTCTCCCCTTAATGCACTTTTTGGAATTTTTTTTTTTTTAAAATCTAGGTACTTGTACCAATGCACAACAAAAATCAATAATGCTATTCTAATAATAATAGTTTTATAATAGTTCCCCTTAACGTTCAGTCACCCCGACCTTGGAGGTGTGAATCGACCCACCATTGAGGGGTTGAATCGGACCAGTCTGTTTAAATTCCTACTTTACGTATTAAATTCAATTTTATATTCAATTTATATTTAAAATATACTATTTATCATATTAAAATTCGTATAAGTAATAAAAAATTGTCAATATGATAAATTAAATAAGAATAAAAATAAGGTGGTCCGATCACCCTCTCCGCCAAAAATTTTAACTTTTTTGAATTCGTTTTTTTTAATTAAAATTTCCAATTTTTTTAAAAAATTTTCCCTTAAATATAAGTAACTTTTTATTATCATTAAATTAATTATACGTAATAAAAATGTCAATAATAATATGAAAAATACGAAAACAATGGTGGTCCGATCACCCCTGTCATCCAATTTTTTACTAGCAGGAGTGGAATCGGAACAAGTTTAGAACCCGTGATTTTGCCACTAATACTGTTTGGATCAAATATTACTTTTGCAATTTAAAAAGCTAACATACTCGAGTGTATCCACTGAAAAAATAATTAAAATCCATCCACAATTTTTCATTTTATAACGAAGTTAAAAAAACTCACATTTTTCAAAAGTGAAATTCTATTGAAGGACATTCTTTACCAAAAATTTCAACATTTTTTTAAATATAAAAATTTCTAGAATAAAAGATGATCAAATAAAACTTGTAGTACTACCCGCGTGGCTATTAAATGAGCGGGAAAAAAAAAAAATTATTATTTTATTTTATTTAGAGTGGACCGAATCACCCTCCTAAAGAGGCGTGCCCGGTCACCCCGCCCGACGACATCAGACTTTTATAATCATTTCCTGCAATGGCTAGTCCTAGGCTATATTGCCCTGTAAAATTATTTGTTTTGCTTGAAAACTTTGGAAATTATTTGACCCCAAAGTGGTAACAAAAAAAGACCACAATTCATAAAAAAGACCATGTAACTCCCCCCCCCTAAAAAAAAAGACCACCTCAAAAACTGCCTTTAGAGTGCCCATATGTATTATTTCGCATATAAATATGTTTGAAGTCTCAATTACTAGATAATTTAAAAAAAAAAAAAAAGCTTATAATTTAATAAAAAAAAAAAAAAAAAAATTTTACTCAGATTCTTGAGCTCTTTGATGGAATGTGTTAAGAATGTGCCAGTGCCGGATAACCCCCCTCCCTCCTAGAATAGGTTGACATGTTCTACACCCTCCTTGAATGTTTAATCCCCTACAACCCCCTCCGTTGAGGCTTTGAAAGGTTTAACCAAAATCATTGACTATTTGTATTTTTTTTTGAAAATTGCTTCCCAGGAGGCATGGGTTTTGTGCATGGTCTTGTTGTCAATTTTAATTCATTTTCCTGCTGCCAAAGTATTCTCTATTGGCCCAAAGAATATTTGGGAAGCAGGGACAGTTTCTGTGACCACAGACTTTTTAACACAGAATCGTCCATCACCTAGAAAAATGAGGAAATGGAACGATACAGTGCTAACGTCTTCCCCTTCATCGTGGGAAAATACTTGTTGCAATGCCAAGATAATACTTGGTAGGTTTGTCAAAGTTGACAGCAAAGACCTTGTCTTGGATAGTCTCTCTCAGTCAAACTCTGTTCAAGAAGGGTCGTAACTTGTAACATGGATGGTTCAACATATTCTTGGCTTCATTTTTCAAAATACATCAAGTCAAAATTTCTTCTTCTTCTTCTTTTCTATGTTTTTTTAGTAATAATAGCCAATGAAAATAATTGATTTCTACCAGTCTCAGAATCGTTTGAAAGATCTGATCGCTGTGAGAATAGATGATCCAGTGGTGTCATTGTTCGACCCGCTAGCATACAGGCGCAAAACAGTGATGTATTCGCGACCTGAACCTGCTAGAACTCTGCCACTTTCTGTCCGATAACTGAAACTGTCTCCATGTTACTAGTGTCATTTGGATCCATTTATTTTTTAAACTTATAAATTTAATTATAAGGGTTTCAATGTAGGAAAAGAGAGGAAATATATACCCGTTCAGCAGGGGACTCTAGACCACTTTTAGTTATAACTTTGTCTCCCGACTTTCCCTAATGCACTTTGGATATTTTTTTATTTTGAAATCAAGGGCCCTTATTAGTAGAGTATTTTAAATAACATAAATAATAATTTTAAATATGTAATTTTCTAATGAATAATAATTTTATAATAAAATTTTAATAAAGCTAATCGACTCCCTTGGAGGAGTAATCTGACCACCATTAAGGGGTAATCGGGACATCTGCTTTAAATATTTTTATTGTACATATAATTCATTTTATATTGTGTTCAATTTACTAATATAAAATTTTTTTCATATTAAAAATTAGTAATAAGTAATTTAAAATGTCAATAATATATAATTAATATTAAGAATAAAAATGTTGGTCCGATCACCCCTCTTAGCTCAAAAGTTGACACTTTTGGGAATTCGTATTTTTTGATATTAAATTTCATTTTTATTTTAATTTTATTAATGTAAGTAACTATTTATTATATTAAATTAATTTTACAAATAAAGTGCCAATATTTAGAGTGGATTCGAATCACCCTCTAACAAACTGTGGTACACACGCACAATTATCTATAGTAATTATATATATATATATTATAATTATTATATATATATATTAATATATATATGTATATATTAATATATATATATATATTATATATAATAATATAATATATATTATTTATAGTATATTATATTTTATTATATAATCTTATATTATATATATATATATCTATATATATCATATTGTATTTTGGGCATGCGGAAATATCACCTGGTCTTTGTAAAAGTAACTGGTGTTTGTTTTATGTTTCTTTTTTTATCTTCCTTTTTTTTACCATCCCACACTAAACATAATGAAAAAACAAACTCTAGCAGCATCTTGACAGTGAGTTGGTAGAGCACATGCCTGCAATTTTCAAGAAAAATTTTTTAGTGGTCTTTTTTTATGTAACAGTGGTCTTTTTTTAACACCCCAGTTCGATGGTACCTGTGTGTTGATAGGCTGCATAAAATTTCACAAAATTTGTTGTGGGATGAGATCAAGGATGGGACTAACATAAAATTAAATTACTATGTAATTGAATTTGTAATTTCTTAAAAACAGCTTAACAATGGAATAAAAACAAAAATACTCAACCCAAAATTGGTCAAAAAATTGTCTGAATTTTGAAAATTTTAAAAATTCCAAAAAAATCAAAAAATCGATTTCAAACCAATCTATTTATACTTTTTCCAATCATATCTCGGGATAATGGGCTCTCCAAATTTTTTTGTTCTAGACCTCATATATAGCTGAGTAGGGGTGTCTTTTTTATGTAAACTAAATATTAAATCTCATTTTAATTTTATATTTCGTATTATATATAACTATATATAGATATATATTATATATATTATATATACTATACTATCCTCTGAAGATAAGCACGTGGATTTTTATTATATATATATATATATATAGTATATATATATATTATATATTAATAATATATACTAAGATTAGTACTATATAAAATAGATGCTTTATAATCTTTATTGTAATTACTAAAGCTAGAACTCTTAGGAGGCAAAAGCAATTATTATTAGTAGGAAAGGAGAAAGTTATGCACACAATATAAAATTAATTACATAATTGCAACAAATATATTTGTAGTTATTTTAAAATTAAAACAAGGCCAATAAGAACTATTATCTCCCGGCGGATATCTGAAGCCAAGAGAAGGAAGACGCAGGCAAGTTCGGGCCCAAGACATCCATGCCCGCTATGGCTGCGGCTTGGGGCATGTCCCTGGCTACGCTAAAAATCTATTATTTTTGTAATAAAATTAAAGGTGTTAGATATTATTAATGTTCCTTATCATAAAAGATAACAACAATTATTGATTTATAAATATTGGTTCCAGTAAAACAGAGGGATTTTAAGCAGAACGGTGATAGTAATCTAATAAGGAACATCGGCATATTATTATTTGCACCACCTTGCTAAACTTTCTAAAATAAAATGTAATTAAATATGTAATTAAATATTCACGAAAATATATTTGAAGGGTCTGTGGCCCACTCACCTTAATTTATTTATAATAAAATATCTTACATCTAATTGAATATTAACAATATAAAAAAAGGAATGTTAATAAAAGAATAACATCAAAATCTATTTAATACACTTCCATCTTTATAATTAGTTAGACGAGGAGGGGATTAATTCTATGTTTTAATTGATTAATGAACCCTCAATAATCTCGTGCTTACTGTGTGCCCCTATCTGTGATTGGCGAAAATACTCACCTGTGCTGATAAAAAAGCGGTCAATAATAAAAATTAAGAAATAATATAATAAAATATAATAATAATATATTAATAAAATAAACGCAGTGATAATGAACGAAATGTTCAGTAATGATACCCAAGTGATAGTTATTAAACCGTAGCAACACTGAACCTTTTTTTTTTGTACTGTAACACTGAACTGGGGTAAGCGGCTAACTAGTTTCTAAAAAAGATTTTCTCTTCACACTTTTGAAAATTTTTTTAAATTTATTAAAACTATTTTTTTTATATCTAATTTTACAAATGGATAAGCGGGAAAGTCTTTTAAAAAAATTTCAAATTTCAACCTTTAATTTTGAATAGTCTGGTGAAATCAAAATATTCGTTTTGTAATTTTTTTTTTCTGATGTTAAAATTTGTTTGAAATTTTTTAATTTTTAAGTATAAATGATAACAGTGCTCAAATAAAGATGTAGGACTGTCCATTCAGTTGCATTTTGACCTCTTGGAACAATAAAAGTACTAGCCAGCGGGGAGGGAAATGGTTCAAATATTTTGACATTCTTTTTTTTTTTTTTTTTTTCTTTTTAGCAACTGTAAATCTTTATATATATTAAATTATATATATTATATAATAATATTTATATACATTATATATATATATATTAATATATATATACTATATATATACTATTATAATTATTAAGTTATGTTAGAGTGAGCAGCTGAACAAGGTTGTCTAGTTTAAAATATTTACCGGGTAGTATGTTGGATAAAGGAACAGACGCATGCAAGAGTTGTAGTAGAAAGTTGTGAATGGCAGGAGGGGCTGGTGCAATTAAATCTTTTGTGAATGTAAAAAGGACTAAGGTCTGAGTGTGCTGGGTCTTACATGAGGTATGTTG
This sequence comes from Trachelipus rathkii, assembly GCA_015478945.1. NCBI lineage: Eukaryota > Metazoa > Arthropoda > Malacostraca > Isopoda > Trachelipodidae > Trachelipus > Trachelipus rathkii. The sequence goes on from JABUQX010054341.1 coordinate 11,630, forward strand.
TTACCTGTGTTATTGATAGTAGTGAGAACTATGGTCTGGAATAAGGAATATAGATCTAAAGTTAATGTGATTCAGAATGACATACTTAGGGGCATGTTAGGTGTGGAGAAGAATTGATAAAAGAGGATATGACTTATTAGAGATTTTGTGGTGTGAATGAAAGGGGTAAATGCAGGAGATAATGAAAGTATTTAGTGGTGTGATCATATGGAAAGGATGATGATAGTCGGCTGGTTAAGCGGTATTATGAGTGGCGATGTGTTTGCGGAACGACCGCTGGGACCGGAAGAAAAGTCGAATGACTCTGATCGTAAACGAATGTTTGTAAAGGAGAGATATGTGAGTTTGTAGAGCCGAGAAGATAGTTATAAAGGGTGATGGCGGGATTGTGGGGGTTATGGTTTGTGGGCCACCTGGGCAAGGTTGAACCTTTACACTTGACGATCTTACACAAAGTGAGTGTCCATCGCTGTCCCTGAGCTTTTAGGTGATTTTGCTGCTGCGATGAAGTTTCACTAATAATGGTACTGAGGGAGTGGTAAGGCTGGGGCCTTTCTTTTCGACTTATGTCATGATGTTTCTCTTTACTGCGTTTTCTTTTCCGTGCGCACACGCACCTTACTTCCATCTGGGAAAATATAAGAGAGTAAAAAAAGAAAGAAATAGTTATATAATATATATAATATATATATCATATATATAATATATATATATATAAATATATATATATATTATATATATTATATATAATATATTATATATATATATATATATATGAGCATTCAAGATGCTGTGGTTTACATGGCTGACAATGCCACTTGAAGCCATCCTTTGCTTTTGTTTTTCTCCTGGAAGTAAAACGGGAGTACCCTGCGAGGGTACAGTCCCACAGCACGGTCTAGACTTTTGATGAATGGTAACCGTTAAGTATATTATATTATATATATAATATATAATATATATATATATATATATATATTTTATATATATAATATATATGATATACTAATATATACGTATATATAATATGACTAAATCATTATAGTACGCTTAGTAACTAAGAACGTCCGATAGAAAACGTAGGCGGGGCATGAAGCGGCGCTCAGTGAAACGGGACTTCTCATTCTCTTTCTGTCCAACTTTCTGATCCTGGACAAACATATTGTACAGGTAATTTCCAGGACGCTTTTCCTTCTGTTCTTTTGAACTCGTACTTTTATTTTTAGCACTTTTAAAAACCAATTATTATATTTCAATAATGTTACAATTTGATCTTTTAATTCATTTGGTTTGTTTTTGACACACGATATTAAGTATCATGTGAAGCTACAGTTAATTTCCACCAAAGTATAAAAAAAAATATGAAAAGCAACTACAACAACATTTAACACTTTCAGAAGGATCCAAAATGTCACCCCCCACTATCACTGAACTGGGAATTCTGTGTAAAATCCCACTTACACTATCACTGAACTGGGGTGAAAATGACTTTGCTCAAAAATAACTTAAAAACTAATTGGGCTAGGAACACCGAGATACCTTCTACTATTAGGCCAGACATTCATTTGAAGGTACTGAGAAAAACAAAGTTGTAGCTCAAAATTATCCTACAGAGAAAGAGTCAAATAGAGGTGTGGGGTAAATATTACCCCAGTTCAGTGTTCTAGGGTTAAAATGTAAGTCTTTGAGTTCAATATTGGATAATGCTAAAAAAACGTAAGCGATAAGTAGGAGAAAATTTCCTTTTTTTAAAGAAATAAAAAAGTCGTTATCCAGTCAAAATATACTGTCAAAAAAATAAAAAAAAGAAAAAAAAAAATAAGGAATCCACCGCGCTTATTAAACGAAGCAGATACAGAAGCTCGACCTGCTAAGTATACATGGGATTGGTAGAGGAAAAAACACCCACAATAGACCCTCCAAAAACGCACAAAAGGAAACCTTTCATCCAGAACTGTCGAAGAATAGAATTAGAAAGTCAAATTCTCATTTCTATGCCTAAGAGAGCAAACGATTTTGTCCTGTTACCCGACGCGGTAGGTTAAGATAAAAAATCTCTGGATTATTAAACATGCGAGCCAGAAGACAGTTAAACAAGCAAAAAAAAAAAATAAAAAAAAATCTGTGAGGTTAAAATTAAATTACAAGTATTTTGGGTGAATCAAAAGACATACCACCGAAGACCCCAAAATATCTAATTCGCCTCTAGCTGAGAAAACTAACGCTCAAAATTGACTGATTTTATTGCGCAAAGTACTCTAGACAAAGATCATAGTTGCATCAAAAGACATAGAAATTCCTCTCCAGACTTAGGATGAATTTTAGTGATAGTTTGTTTGAATGTAATTAAATATAATTATTAGAATAAGCAAACTTGGCCTTTTGCTTCTCGCCAGAAAATTAGCTAGAAACCATTTCAAATGGTTTAAGCAGGAAAAGTAATTCGTGAATAATTTTCAATTATTCTGAAGTAAAGGTTGAAGTTATAGCTTTAATACGCTTTGGTGAACACAAAGTCTTTCCAATGAGTTCAGATAGCAATACAAATCTTTCAATGCTGTAAAAAGTCGAATACCTTCTTGCAAGGGATTCTTGAATTGGAAGAAAAAAAAATTCTTCTTTTTTTAGAAAAGAAAAAATTTATCTAGTTATGTTAGTAATATTAAAATTTATATTTAAAAGATCATTTAAAGACCTTGAGTCTGTGGGTATATTTACATGCGTGGAATTTCCATATTCTAAAGAAAATTATTGCTATTTTATTATTAAGTATCGATATGAGATTAGGATGTTCTGGTTCTCGTGAAAAAATTTAAACTAAAATTATTATAATTAGTATTTTACGAATTTATTTTATTGATGTCAATAGTAAATCTGTTCTGATTAAAATCCTATTTTATATTTTATATTTTATGTTGCCGTCTGATTACTATATTTTTTCGAATTATTATGAAATCATATTTAAAAATTTATTTCTGGAAATTTACCGAGAGAAATATAATGTCGTGGTACCCCTAAGTGGAGCGCTATGACTCCTTGTGTCCTCTGACGTCCATCACGAGAGGTTGCTGTCTAAGGCAGCGAATAGCGTTTTTTAAACAAAAAAAAAAAAAAAAAAAAAAAAAAATTTGAGTTATCAGAAAAATGAAATAAATTCTACGGAATATTTTTGCCGACTTTAAAATTTTAAAAAATTATTTTTTTTAGAATTGAAGCTGGTATCTTTACTTATCCGGGAATTGCACCAAATATGACTAAGTATAAGTACTATATAAAATAGCCTAATCTCTAATCTTTATTGTAATTATAAAGCTAGAACTCTTTATTGTAAAGCTATTATTATGTACAGTAAAAATTTTCTTCATTAATAAATCACAAATAACTATGTTTCTTTTTGTAGTGAGTTATTTAAAATTGAAACAGCCAATAAGAGTACTCTACTCCTCCCGAGCGTATCTGAAGCACAAAGGACAGAGAGAAGACGGCAGGCAGTTCGGCCCAACCGACATCAGTTGCGCTGCGGCTTATTCATATAATACAATTAAAATGTATAATTACGTAATAAAATTAAAGTTAATTGGTAGGAATTTCTTGCAATGAGATTTTATAAGTGTCATTTGATACGCTAAGTTGATTCACCAGTGAATAAAAGATAAAATTAAGATATAAAGGTTTTAAAACGTGATATATAAGTACAATGTAATCTAAAATTAGCTACCTGAATTCTGTTGTTTTTACTGGATTAATTTATTTTGCTCAATATTTGATACAGATTTGTATATATACTCTGCCTCTTGGAATCTTAGATAATTTATCACTAGAAAATCTTTATAGCGGTAAATTGACTTGGTGAGAAGGTTAAAAGATAAGAGATAGGTATGATAGTGATAAATAATTGAAAGAAATTGAAGATTTCCTTCCATACCTTTAACATTTTTGATTTTTAACTTGGTATTACCACAACACGACTAAATAGTAGCCGCTTCTTTGAATTAGGAAGTGAGTACCACCCAATTGTCGCCAAGACAATGTATTGTTTAGTGAAATTAGTGAAAAATTGACGGATACCACATGTAACAAATATACAATTCCCTAAAACTAATAAATAAAAGATTTACTGTATATACCTAATAGTTTTTAAATCCTAAAATAAAATAATAAACTTCCAAAATAAAATACTTAAATGAGCAAAATAGAAGATATATATGTGAAAGTATATAATATAGTTTTTATATCCTCCAACCTGAAGAGTTGCAATGAAAACCATAGCAATTAAAGGAATTAAAGATTTTACAAATCAGATAAATTCCTGCGAAGGAATCTTGACACTTGAAAGCAGCCTGTCTAAGAGGTCTTTCTTTGATTGAATTAAGCTGAGAAATTTGATTCTGCTGAGAGTCAAGGTTGAGGTGAATATTTATACCTGAAGTTGAAGGCTGTACATCTACAATAGCAGTATCACTATTACTTTAAATAACTGAATTTGAATTTGATTGATCAACTTGATCTGCATTTTCATTGTTTTGACCTTCTGAATTGGAGAGATCACTGCTTGCATTCAGTATCAGTTCTCCACTGGAGACAGACGTGCGGTAATAGATAACTCCATATGCAGAGTCTAGTTGTGGGTGTGCTGCGGGTTTAGAGATGGACAATTATGAAGTAATAGATGACCAGTGTTGTTCCAATCTCCTCTTTTTTATATAACCACACTCTCTTATGCTTGTTCCGGTCTTCGATATCACAATCTATATGGGATCTGTTCACAAGAAATTCTACCAAAAGCAGAAGGGTCTAGGTTTGTTAGGTGTGTGAATCAGAACTATATCTCCAACCTTTTATTCTGGTGGTCCACTCTGACTGATAAAGATTTCTACTTGTCTGGCGCAAATTTAATAGATAAGACTCATACCATAATTCCCTGAACGTCTCCAAAACTCTACTTGAGCAGTTAGAGTTATGGCTAAGTCTTGTTGTAAGGTAATGAAGGATTAAGAATTGAATATGAGGTTTGAATTTCCATAAGGCTTCAAAAAGGAATTTGGGCAGCAATAACTTCCAAAATCATATATCTTGTGATGCACCTATACGGTTAAAGTACATTGAATTGATACATTGGTGGGGGTGTATTTGAAATATATGTTAACAGTTGAAATAGTTTTCCCTTTACTTATAGTTTTATAGAGACATCTTAACTGTTCGTATTTCGATTCTCTCCCAAACTGCATCACCACCCAACTGGGAATTAGACTGGAATCTTTAATGTTTGATGTTATGATACGCATATGTTCGGAGAACATATTTGAAGACAAAGATTCTAACAGTTTATTTCCACCTTGTTTGAAATTCCTGGCATTATCTGAGTACAAATTGGAAGGTATGCCATATATATTGGTGAAACGTTGGAATGAAAGTAAAAAGGATTCAGTGACAATATCAGGAAGGACATCAACATGAATAGCTCTGATATATTAAGCAGGTTGAAAAATTAACCAATACATCTTTTTGAAATTTCCTTATCATTAATCTTTACAACGAGATTGCCCTGTAATATCCCACACCAGTATGCTTCAAAAGACAGCACAAAATTACATTCTATGATGAGGAAAGATTAGTCATTTTGGAATTAAAGGCGACTACTGACTTTAAATTTTTTGCTTTCATATGCTTTCTGGCAAATTGTTTACAGCTTGCCTAGTTTTGGTAATCCAGAAGCCATGAGATTTATAGTGCCTTGAACACTCAAGCGCTGACATCATGAGTAAAAATCTTTAAAAATCAATCTAGTTAGGTGATGGTCCTTGCTAAGAAGAATTGGATTTATCACATCACAAGTGAAAAGAAGTGTTTTGGCAGTTCTATATCTGAATCAGAGGTGGTCATTATCATCAATAAATCATTTAAGTTGATTAACTAGCATAGGAATTTTACCCATTTTAGGGTTTTTGAGAAATAATATTTCCTTTCTAGAAACAATGCTGCTGAATTTTCTTTAACTAATAGTGTCCTTTCAACACAATTTTCATCAAGCCCTTTACTCCTTCCTGCTAATGAATTTGAATATTTTTGAAGTTACCCTATAAAGTTTATGCACACTGGAATGATCTTTTAATGGTAACAAGGACTAAGTAACATCCACAAAATTGCGACATTGTAAAGTCTTTTCCTTATTGGCCTCAGACAAACATTTAGGTTTACTAATAGGCCATTGAGATTGATCTAGGAGAATTCATAGAAGGACCCGTTAGCCAAATGGCAAATTTGAAAGAAAAATAGAAGTTTAACTACCTCTGGTAATTCAGATCTGCTGGGGTTCACAGCAGTATTGATGATAGCATAAGAGAATGGAACTTTGATAACTCTTTGCTCCTTGATTTTTTGATTTGATAAATTTCTTTGGGCCTATTTTTTAACAAAAATAATTTTTATTATTTTGCTGATACAGACAAGAGCCATGAAAGGACAATTTGAGCATACTTCTACAAAGACCTTTATGTTTTTGAACTGTACATTTTGAAATTCTGATAATATTGATTTGATACACTTGAAAAAATAAGAACACAGATAACAACTCTAAAGAGGGCAAAGCCCTAGATTTGAAAGGGGCCACCTTGGCCTTTGAGAATATTAAATTAGAACCTTGACCTATACTATAAATAACAAAAACCAATAACAAGATTGAAGAAGCATCACAAAAACACGAATAAAGAAATAGTTACAGTTAGTACTAAATTCAATATTAATGTAATTTATTTAAATTCTGAACAGGAGAAAAGAACCAGGAAACTAAAACATCGGCGGGGACCTTTTCATCCCAATTCGAGACCTAATTGCCATAATTTCCTAATTAATACCGACCTCTGAAAGTTACGGGTAAAAAGATATTTAAAGGATCAAAAAACCTTGGACACAGCAGATAACAGCAAATCTTTTGGTATTGGCATCAGCATTTACTGAAAATTTTTCAAGTTTTAAAACTTATCTGAAAGAGGATTAAAAAGATATCCAAGAATCTTATCTTCTGATTCCTGATGTTGAACTATTTCTACCCTCTCCTTCCATAACAGCTCCTAATTGATCATTATTAGAGTCCCCAACTTCTAAGATGGAAACCACCACCTTCCATTCTTTTGTTGCATTCATGAAAAGTTCTTTTAATGTTGTAAGATTCATGTGGCCACTAATAATTAAATTATCAACATAAAAAATTATTCAATAGAACTGAGTACATGCATCATCCTTATAAGAGAGTGAGCATGATGCTTGATGATTAAAATTGAGGATGAAAGGTGAGGTGGATGTGAAACCAAAAACAATGGTTTGAGTATCGATAAGCCTTAAATTGACCATTACTTTTCCAAAAAAAGCAAAAGCGATTGCGGTCTTCGATAGATTTTAACTTAATCTGAAGAAGGCTTGTTTTATATCCGATAGCATAACAAACTGATTTGATCTGAACCGGAGTAAATGACCTAATAAGGAAGAGATAAGATCTGGTCCAGTATAGGCTGCCTCATTTAGAGATGGTAAAAAAGATTTAGTTTTAAGAGAACAGTCTTTAAACACAAGGCCCGGACCTTTGTTGATACTTGTTCATCAGTTTTTGATAACAGGTCTGTGAGGACCCAAATATAATTTTTTATAAACTCAGAGGGAGATACACTGAATCTCTTCCAATAAGTACCATCAGCTAATTGTTTGCTGAAAGACAATCATCATAAGGCTTTAACTATAATCTTTTCTTTCTAATTTTCATAAACTCTATTAAGCACTGCAAGAGCAATGTTATAGTTTGATGGAAACAAGGGAAGTTTATCTTCATCCCATGGAAGATCTATCTGATATTTTCCATCTTTGAACTCCATACCACCTTTGAATTTTTCAATCTTTTTCAAATCATCTTCAGATTTATTATTATTCATACCCTTATATACCTAAGGACTTCTAATTTGAACATGGTTTTCTAATCCTTGCTCACCTCTGATTACTTAAGATATGGCTTTAAAAGGATTAAAATAAGAATGTACAGGGACTAAGAACTGCATTAACCCAAAGTTTATGGTTACCTGCAATTGATTTTGCATTTGATTTTGAAATATGAATGTGATTTTGATTTTTGAATATTATTAGATGGTGAATTTGAAACTCTTATTTGATTATTGTAATATAAAATTAGTAAATATTTCCAAATGGAATAATAGAACCGTCTCTTAACTTAAAAGCAGATCCACTCATACATTTAATCAATTCTAGTTGAGGGAAATACTCTATTAAATCAATGCCTATATAAAGCATCCGACTTTTGAGGGAAAGGGGTAGAGGGGGGGATCTATGGTAAATTGAAAGATTTAATTTCCTTCAAAGTAGGCTGAGATTTCACACAATTAGCCATAGATTTTTTGACTG
>JABUQX010054342.1:0-53229 GCA_015478945.1 Trachelipus rathkii
TGGCTGGTCCAAGGTTATTTAGTAAAAAAATTGTAAAAATTCATTGGGTATAAAATCAGGCAGAACATTTTAAAAACTAAGCGAATTTTTTTAACATTGTTTGCATTTAGAGAAAATAAATTGAAGGATTAAATTTAAGACCTCAATGTCAATTTTCTATCAAACTTCAGTTATTATGTAATTTATAGTCGATTTTAGATAGATAGTAAGACGGATATTATCACCAGATCGCTCAGCGAAGATAGAAATCGATGAAGAGTTTCGTCCGTCATCTACCAGCAATGTGTTTAATAGAACACATCAATCTTTTATTAGGATTTTTCAGTTATTTTCGTGCTCTTTTAATATGCGACTCTTGCTACTAATTGATGCGAATATACCATTTTATTAACTTAATAAAAAAGAATGTTAAGTTTGAGTGAAAGGAAGCGGCTTGGAAAGATTTGAAACTTCTTAAAATGGTAAGAATATTTAGAGTTCGTTCCAACCTCAGTTAACTTTAACTCACCCAGATTTATCTCCAAGCCATTTTTTTATATGAGTGTACAACATAGTAAAGCCTGTGAGACTAATGGAAATAGGGGAGATGATTTCTTTCTTATATCAAATCATGTTCGGCTGAATTGCAAAGAAAGCCATTTATTTCAGTCGTTTCATGAATGTGTTTTTATAGAGGGCAGTGAACTCAACTCTCTATGATTATTAATAGAAAATGGTAATGTTTTTGATCTGTTGTCTTTCTCACTACAGAAGTTTAAAATACGGTGTTTGGTTATTAATCCCATCAAACCATATTGAACTGATAACCAACCTCTCTGCTTTATCTTCCGTAATAAGCAGCAGACTGGGGAGGTTTGGTCACCGCTGGAAATTTAAATTGTGAATTTATAGTTTTTTTCCCCAACTATAAAGTTAACGGAAAAACTAACATATACACTGTGCCTGATTATTTTGAGCAGGCACACCATGCAAAAAGCCTTCCAAACGTTTAATTAAAAAAAAAGGGTTGTAAGATAATAAAGAAAACTCAAAATACTATCTTTAAGTTTAAATTTTATTTTACGAATGAGAAATTCTTTTAATAGGGAACAAGAGTAAATTTGCAACCTATAAGATTAAAAGAATTAGTTAATGATGGAATGAACCTGAATCTATCTTTTCTTTCCAACTATATTTTTTCCTCATAAGAAAAGTATTTATGTTATCTGCATGGCACTTCAAAACTAACACTGTCCAGTTATATACATAGTATACCTTCCTTTAGAATTATGAAATGTATCTACTCAGTTAATAAGATCAGTTGCCATTCTTTATTCACACTTTAGGAAGTCAGGTCAACATGGAGGACAGACAAGAGGTAACTGGTGAGAATAACACGAGTTAGTAGAAAGATAATCGTTTTATCCTCTATATCTAAGTTAAAGTTTTAAGTAAAGTAGATTATTTTTCTCTAGTGTAGTGTTACATGTATGCTATATAGGTTTAAATATTGGTCCTATGTATCTTCCAATAAGCAGAAATCAACAGATTGGCCTCTTCCTTATTCGGTCCCGTCAGGCTTTTTTACCTCACTCCGGTTTTGATTCAGTGAGTACATGTCTGGTATTACCGTGTTATCTAGTGAATAAACATCTCATTTCCCACATTATGGTTTACTAATTTTTTCAGGTGACAAACACATTCTTAACAGTATTCATGATGATTGTTATTTGTACACGCTATTGTGCGGTAATTAGTCGTGACTTGTTAAATCAAGTAAAAGCCAAGAATTTTGCTTCTAGATCTTTTTACATAGAAAGGTTATTACTGTTCGGCAATTCTCTAGTCCAGAATACTAGCTTCAGACATGCTCTTCCAGAATTTACTGTTTCCAGCTTGTTCCACTTTCATATATGAGTACTATTTTAAATTGCTTGGAGCGATTAAAAAACAGGTTTATTTTCTGCCACTTTTCAAATCCAAGTCTAAAAATGGTGTGTAGTTGATAAGATTGATGCAGATTATAATGTAAAATTTTTTCCTTCTTCTCGTTTACTCATTTTCTAGTGTTCAAGTATATATTATTAGAGAGAATTGGTCAATATAATTATATCCTTCTTTATAATTGTCTCGTCAAATAGCATTAACACATCTTATTAATATGAGTCCATTAGATCATCTCCACTATTTTAGTCCTGTACCAATTGGATATTATATAAAGAGTATTTCTTATCGAGATGCCTATGTATTTATGTCTTCTCCATTTTTTACTATTAAATCTTACGGAACATAGAAAATACTTCATTAATACCAGTATGAGAGAATGTATTACTTGCAATATTAGCGAACACAATAAAAGCAATAAGAGATTTAAGAGCCTTTCTAGGAAGACATTAAAAGCTATGGACAGCAACACAAACTATGCCACATTTTTTATTATTATATATATCAATGATAAATAAAGTAAACAAGAATTTGATATTGGGTATGAAAATGAATATAGTATTAGCTGCTATTTTGCTGTATGAAAATAACCCCAGTATCAGAGTTTCATTGCAATATGAACTAAAAATATTATATTGAATGTTGTCCTTTATTTGTATATCAAATAAAGGATGCCAATAATATGCTATTGTTCCTTTTCGTGTTTTTTATAATTCAATCGAAATTAATTTCCGGTTCCTCTTGTGGAAATTAGATGTGTATTGAGATCGATAATTATCTCGGTAAGAAAAAAGTAGTTAATATATTTTCCTCTTTGTATTCTTTCATTTTCTCTGTATATTGTGAGCTTTAAATTTTATTGAATTACTCTCTCAGACCACATTTAATATATCATAGATATACTCTCATTAGGTGCATTCTCTCGATTAGTTTTATCTAACAGCATATATTGAAAAGTATGGTATATTATCCTAAGTTTACGTGAGATCGTGATCAGGTATGTACATGTATTGCTTATGCATTCATCAGAATATTATCTCAAACACATTTCCTTAAATCATTTTTTATGTTATAATGATATATATCATAATATTATTGTTGCTAATTCTAGAGGAGTTTTTTACACACAAGAACAATGAATCCTGTAAGCACAGTTATTAACTCCTCTATAACTCTTTTCTCTAGTATTTCCCTAGCATGAATTTATTATCCTTTGCATACCCCTCAGGAAGTTTTGCAATTAGTAAGAATCTCATCTCGCATCCAACTAGAGTATAGGCGTCAAGTAAGACGATGAATATGATAAGTCCCGTACTTCTTTCTAACCAATGCTATGTAACAGAGGAATAGTCCGATCTTATTATTTCAGCACTGAGTGTGTCTGTAACTTATTACGTGTATAATCTACGTCTCTGTGCTGCCTTTGTGCCATGGCATATTTTTAACATTATGATGTCTATCCTTTGTGAGTGGTTTATCAACTATCCACTTTTTGAACAGATAGCGAACTTTGTTCAGCGGGTAGTACCAAGTTATACACGAGCTGTGAATATCACCTTCAAGATAGATAGTATGTGTGACGTAAACACCTTCTTAGCAAAGATTATTAGGAGTAGTTTTTTTACTCAACTATCTGAAGGCATCCAGAGACCGTATGGAGTAGAGGAAGAAGATTCGTCGTGGTGATGGCGAGCTCTCGAATGCACTATATCACTAGAGTATATTCCGAGGATGTATGGAACCAAGAGTTACAAAGAAAGTAACAATCACAAGATCAAAAGTCTATTGAATCTCCTTTCATATAATCTTTACTAAACCTAACCTAAGACGTGAAGAAGCAACACAGAGTTCTTTAACTCACTGAAAACAGTGAAATTACGAGACCTACCAGTTGTTTTGCTCCATCATATGACATGTATACTATTCCAGCGGAAATAGACTAATTTATACATATTTGTTACTACGGATATTAAAGAAAAAATCTACATCTTTTAAGTATTTGTAATAATATTTTTTTTTTAGTAATTTAAATATTTATTATTTTATTTTATTTTATTTTTATTTTAATATTTGAACTTCAATATTACAAATAAAACTCTTTATTTTTAAACAATTAATAAGATTTAAAGTTATTTTATATTTTATTCTTATTCAGATTAATATCACAAAAATATTTTATTTAAAAACACTTTTTATTACGTTAATTTTTGTATATTAGTTTCTTATTATTTATTAATGTCGTTTGCAATTTCCAGGTATATAATTATTTTATTTTTGGTCCCCCAGTGAGGGTCAGTCTTTTCTGTTGAAACCTAAAAAAACCCATTGAATATAATAAAAAAAATAGAAATAATTTATATTTTACGTATACGTTTATCATCTTTTATTTTTATTAAGTATTAAAAGTTTTTTATTATTGATTCTATTTTTATTTTATAAAGAAAAACAAATAAATTAAATTCGAAAAATTTCGTTTTAATATATAATTTTAATAGTATAGTTAAATTATATTCTAGCTTTTATTTTTTGGATTTCTTAAGAATTTTTATTATTTAATTAAGTTATTTAGACTGACATTACACACATTATTAATTAGCTATTCTTTGCTTTTATTTTTTAATTAAATGATAAATTCACAATCAATCTTTTTCATAATATTACTATTTTTTTATCATGCTTTGAATAACATTAAATTTGCTACTTGAAAAAGCTTTTGGCTAAATGTAATTCTAATTTTAACCGTCATTATATGCTTGTGCCCATAACCTTTTTGTTTTTAATTTTTAATTTCAATAATAATAGATAGTGCTATCAAAGTTTTAAGTTTTTATCACGTAAATCTTTTTAATATTTATAATTTTTCATTTTTATAATTAATAACATTTAATATATATGAATGATTTTTTTCTAATTTTTAGCGTTATTTATTATCTCATAAGATCTCAAGAGGAGAGATTGTTTTGCATATTATATGTGAAGAAAATTCCTTGAGAGTTTTTTAAATTAATTTTTTGATCTTGAGATTTATTAAATATTGTTAGATCTATCAGCTAAAGAGCATATACTCAAGAGCTTGAGTTCACTCGATATTTGTTCAAATTCTTATACATTATCTTGCGTATATCTATTGTATGAGTTAGATTACATAGGGTAACTTTTAAGATATGGTATTTATACATTACTTAGTGTATCATTGAAGTTAAATATTCATATTAAGTAATTATTAATTTAAAATACTGACGAGATCCATATTTATCTCTATTTATTAAATTTATAGTATTAATTACTATTTCTAAGAAACTTAAATTGAAATAGTTATATATCACATCGCATGCATTTGCATTATACTTTCTTTTATTACCCTACAAGTATCTATTATTACATTCTTCCACATAAAACATTTAATGAATGATTGACAAAGAGTACTGTCTAAAGTAATCCATTTGTTATTCACTTCCGGTGAAGTAAATTTTTAATTGAAGGTATTCTTGAACTTTGAATTGTATTATTACTATGAATGTCCATACATAAATTAAAACTAAAACAGTTAAGATGCACTTAAAAAATGGTCGATATCTTATATTATAAAGATAAATTTTTACTATACTAGTTAAGTTTTAATGATAATATATTTTATTATAAATTTCCTTATATCAGCGAGTACTTAAATTAAAATGATTTATTCCAATCTATCATTTAAAATTTATGAACTATAGTAATATCCCTTAAATTTAGCTGAAATTAAAGCCTCTTACCATGGGTTTCACTTCCCAAACTTAGATATAAATATGCAAGCTGCTTTCGAATTGGGGAGGAGATATGTTCACCTTTAATATTTTAATATTTGGTACTACCTTTTTATCTTCGAGGGTTGATTAATATACGAAATATATTTATAAATTTTTTAGCAAAACTAATATTGCATTCATTAAATAATCTTAAAAATAAATTAAAATACATCGTTCTATCTCTTCTCAAAGTAACAGAAATATATCCAAACAAATGTAACATATTATCTAGTAATTTCAAATTTTAACTCTATCAAATAAATTATATTGAATTTTACAAAATCAGTATCACATTTAACATCACAACATATTTAATCAACTAGGTAGTATCAAAATCATTACTTACATTAATTGAACATATTCAGTTTACAGTATTACAATGATACATCAATTATGTTTAATCTAGCTTTCTATTACTATAGTCTGAGTCTAAATATATCACTAAGATTAAACTTATATGATCCATCTTTATTCACTACTATTAACTTTTTTGTTACCTAATTATATTCAGTATCATAAAAGAAATTGACAACAAACTAAAATTAACATCCTATCATATACCCTAATTAGAAGCAAATTGTAACGCCTATCATTTAAACATTTTAATGACATACTCTACTCATGTGACTATAATAAATCAATAACCACTAATCCATTTAAGAGAAATTAATAATACACTTAAGAATAATTTAGCTTAATATCCGGGATTTTGTTTATCAGATAGATATATTTAATTCCATTCCCTCACAACATTTCATTTACCTCGTTTTTAATGATAAAGTCCTGTATCTCGATAATATAGTTGGCTCATTAGGGATACATCACGTAATACATATTATCTTTTCTGAGTTATAATAATTATAGGTCAGTAGAAATAATAATAATATTATTTGCGAATTCGTGTTCATCTTAAGACTATTGGTCTATAGCAACATAAGGAGAGAATAACAGTATCGGTTTGTACACCCTCAATATTACACAATCCATTTTATCCACACTATTGACGACAAAACATGTCACTTTGCTCTCTCGTGCTTTTGCTCTTTAATACTATACTATATATTTCTCGTCATGTACTACTATATACTACTTTAATTCTAAAGTGTACACCTTCACGTAACACTAGGACATTTTATAACTAATTTTGAGAGATATTTTTTGCAGAAAAAATCAGAGCTTTCAAATCCTGCGAAAGAAACCTACGCATTTACCGTTACATGTACCTCAAATAATATAAAATAAATTATTTAATTATTTATTAATATTCTCTATAGTTTTTTACAATTAAACCTCTGTCTAATTTTATATCAATATTTAAAATAATTACCCTCATTTAAATAGAGAATAAAATATATTTCATTTACTCATTTCTCGACACGTGTGCTCAATAATCTGATAAATGTAATTTGTTTATATTTTTTAAAACTCCATGTTGACTTTAAAGCTCCAAATTATTAATCTTCAGCTATTGTTCTACTAAATATTTTCAAATAATGATAAGAAGTATTATCATGAATGTGAAAATATTAGTATACTAGAACGTTATATAATAATACGAGAGTTTATCACTTATTAATAATTCTCATTAACTTATCCATATCTTTCTCAATGTTAAACTAATCCATATTATCGGTGGAAGGAACTATTTTTTTTTATAATATATATATCACAAGTGTTAATTATTATTTTATATTTCATGGTTTCATTTAAAGGTACTGTATCAAAAGTTTCATACGTTGGTTCTTATAGAAAAGTCATTGTGATGGTAGTGAATAAATATGTATTTCTGTAAAAGAATTATTAATATACTAATATGAACTACCATGATATTCTCATCCATTGCATATAATATTAAATATATATCCTACATTGTATCAACCTTAACCTAATAAAGTGAGGTAACTACTACTAATTTCAAATATACCGTGCTACACATAGTAAATCAAATTGAATATTATTAATGAACCCTTGGTATATCAAGCCTCCCATATATATTATATTATTTTTATTTTTTATAAATTTATTAGGTCATATTATCATTAATACCTTAATAATTTAAAATATATATACAAACTATACTATATCCGATGTCACTCCTATTAGCCGCGCTTTAATCCTCCATAGTAAGACGAGGGATAACATATAACTTTCTCTAGGAGGTGGGCATTATTGTAGAGTACATTCTACCTATTTCGGACTTTTTTACAATTGTATCTATAGAGTACCACTGTTCCTTTTTCCTACAATAGACTTATCTAGTGCCCAGTTCTCGTGTTTGGATTAGGCTCGCGCTTCGCATTGATTTGTTTCGAGTTAAAATTATTTCATAGATGTTATTTTTGATTAACAATATTAACATTAAATAAGATTAAACTTTGAGTTCTTTCTTTGCCTGATATTTGTTCAGTATTGTCCGTTGGTAAGTATATACTATTATTATATCTACAACTAACAAATTTGCTGCATTTTCAACAACTTATTTTAATAAAAGTTTCAATCAGAGTATTACATTTCAAGATAATCTAAGTAAGTGACGATTATAGCACCACATAATATATATTTCTAAAATATAATTGACAGAAATGTGATCATTAGTCACTCGTATGACGTTAAGTTATTAGTTCCACAGTCTGTATGTCCGTGATACTTAGATCTGAGTATTATCTTTCCTTCTGTCTCCGTAGTGTAGGAGCTAGATTTGGTTCCTTTACACTGTGCTAGAATATGGTTTGTTCGTATCTATGTGAGGATGGTTTCGCGGTGTATGTAAATGGTCTGCGCCCTAAATGCTTCTTATGGTCGGATGTCATACTCAGTATTTTGGTTTCAAGTGTGTGAGACATCGTTGATTCTGTGGGGTATTTGAACTGGTCCGAGTTGAGAGTCGCCTTTGACGTGATTTGTGCACAGAGTGTAATTGTAGATACATGGGTATTAATCTGTATTTCATCCGTCCACACATAGTGTGATCCCATCGTCCCTTGGGGATGTTGTCTCCCTGTATTTTTAATTTTACTATTTTTCTAAACCCAGTGCTTCTACTCACTAATTTGCTCTTGGCTTTACTAAGACCAACGCTCAACTCAATATACACTTATTGATAGATATGTGTGTTGAGAGTTTGTAGAATAAAATTGAACCAGAGAGAGTGTATGTATCTTTAGATTATTCACTCTCACTACAAGATAGACAGGTCGGTGTGGATAGTTAGTTGTGAGTTAACTGGTGTGGGAGAATTGACTACATTATATATATTGTAATGGTGAGTGTGAACGCTAATACTCATGAGGTCTTTGTCTTTATTGACTCACAACTGTACCTCAGCTTTCAACATTTTACATTAACATATTCTGAATTTCGTGTGGAGGAGAGAATCTTATTGTCTGAAGATCTCCCGATCTTTTGTCACAGCAGACACTATGGCCGGTATGGTTTCAGAATGTCCATAGACCACACACACTATATAGAGAGGCTTTCTACTCCAGACTTGGAGCACACCGATCCTAACGTGACACGCTGTGCACACTCGTGCTCAATAGCTACTTCTTTGTCTTTTTATTCTACATTGATTCTGGTTTGTGTGTCTGTTTTCTGCATACATATATATATATATATATATATATCTAGCAGAAGTCATATCACAAGTATCTCATTCACCACAACGCTCGCATGGGACTATCATTTAATGAATCAATAATTATTTATACTCGACTCGTGCTAGATCGGAACTGGTGCCTGTCTCTCAGCAGAGCGACTATATATGGCACAGCTCTTGCGAAGGCTGTGTCATTTTCTGCATAAGAGATATATATTAGGTCAAAATGTCTCTGGGGTTACTGTGAAGGGTTCTCGTTTTCTCATTCTCACAAGATCGGTTTTATCTCTCCATCGGTTCATCAGGAGTATAGAGAGTTTAGTATTTGTTCATTTTCACGCAGTTTCCCCCGCGACTACAGTCAAAAGCGAGAAGAGGCAGTCTATATCAGTCTCTTTGTTCAGTCTAACTAATGATCGCTACACACGTAGTGGTTATGTGATTGAGGCTGCTAACCGCTTGGTTTTTCTCTACCTATGTTTTGCGCTGCACATTTATCGATTCTGTTTGACCGAATTTTTCGTGTTCATATTATATGCTTGTCAATATTGTCTATTGTCCTCATGAGACCCATACAGAATTAACGTGGAAACACGACTCACATTGATTTTCGGATGTATTATTCCATCACTCATTCGAAACGATTCTCCTCATTTAAATGGAATGAATTGTTGGAATATAGGAATTAACTGATATGTCGGAAACTCACAATGTTGAGTGCATTGCATACAATGATTGTGTACCTATTTTTAAAGTTGTTATTATTTGAGATTAAATGCATGAACGTGATTGTATTTTATCCACGGGTCCAACTCAGAGTATGTCAAAATTGAGATGACTATGTGGGTCTGTTGTTGTGTGTCTTATAGATGGTCAGAAGTTTGAGTGATGTGCCATGCTACAGGTCTTTGTGTAGTTTGGCTGTCATTCTTTCTAGTCAAGCTTATGGGCGTTTATATCAAACACAGATAGGTGATATTTAACTAGATTGAGACTCACATTAGTTATCTTGTTTTTAGCTAATTGTAATGAAGTGATAACTAATTGATGTATCTTTGTAATACTGTTAACTGAATGTTCTTCAACCTAATATTGTCAGAGTGACATCCGCTTGATAGCTCTTTACCGTAGTTCGCACTTAGTATGTTAGACTGCGGGTTGCTCGCATTGATCAGATTTATAAATTTGGTAAATTCTAATTACATTTTGCTACTATGAGTTGTTAACTATTTTGAACTTCCGCTCGATATATTATGACTTTCTTCGGGGGTCTCTGTCTCGATGTTCTCGTGATCAGCTCTTTCAAATTGTGTTCCGCTTCTTTTCTCACCTCTCCGTGTGTACATCCTAGATCTATATATAAATTTTTGTAAAGGTACTCTCACTGCATATAAAGCCTTTCATTTTTAACTTATGACTCTATTGACTATTTTATCATTTTTCTTCTATATGTTTCTTCATTTAGAACAAGTCGGGTAAATAGAGCATGTGTCGTTTTATACATCCCCTAGGTTAGTTGCGAGGTAGTCTATGACCCGCCAAATATAACACATCTGTGGAGCTCGATCTACAGATTCATAACATGCACTCCGGTGTCCACTCGTGCCTTTCTGCCCTTCTAGCGTTATTCGAAGCAGGCTACTCCTTTCTAGTGTGATTAATTCATGCTCTAGTTGTGTTTCCTTTTTCGCGTTGGCTTAGCGTGTGAGACTCACTCCACCTACCTCTGGGCCTTCTAGTATGGCTTGTCTCTCGACATGCTTTTAATTTCAGCTAAGTCCTTTACAGTGTGATGTTATTCACTTTGCATATGAAAAGTGGGCGTTTCCATTGTAGGTTGATAATTTTCGTTAATATTCTTTGGGATGCGTTCGCTGTCCTGTGTGCTCCTCTCTGGAGCTCTGCTATATGGTGAATATAATTTACCAACTTAAACACCTTTTACTTAGTTCAAGTCTCTATTCACTCTCATGCATTAGTCACAGCATTTGTGACGACTGTATCACAAATTGTTTTTATTTATTCCCCTTTAACACGCTATCATATCACTCTTTTATCGCCTGTCTCTAAAAATAGTAGTTTACTTAACAGTTCACTGCAACTTGGAACATATTTACTAATGATACAATCTACTACTATACGTATCTATCCTTAAATAAAATTCATTACCTTTTCGACCGTGTCGTTTAGTGACTTATCACTAACAATACCTGATCATACTCTCTCAGGCAGTTAATCTTGCATCTCTTCTTCAATTATTGACTTTAAGTGGCTAATAACTTCGCGACTTTACCAGAATGTTGTGTAATCAGACTAATAGATACAATCTATTGTACTCAGTCAATCTGCACTTGCACACTGTCATAAACCTATACTTTCAATACTATTCATCTATAGTGCACTGATACTCAGTCTACTCTATATTAGTAACATATTTAATATAACACTCTGTCAGATGTCCTGCACGTTTTCTTAATTTAATAAGTAAATTTACAACATCATAATTTTTTCTATAGGCAAATATTAGTTAAATTATAAATTCATTCTTTTTAAAAGTTACCTTACATATAATCCTTATCTAATCCTGTCTCATCATTCTCCCAGCAAAAAACGGGCTCGTATTTATATTTTACTTATAAACATTAATGTATATTATAATCGAGAGCGTTTATGTTTTCTGTAGAATATTTAATTTTAAATTATGTAATTCTATTCAAATAACTTAAATATTAATAATATCGTATACCTTTTTCATACTAATGAACATCAGTTTATAGTATGACTTCTTTGAGACTAAATAACAAATCTCTAGTGACTAAAATCATTCACCTCATTTCTAGTTATACTCATTATTTATAAATTATGAAAATTTAATAAATACATCCATTAAACTAAATAGCTTTAAATCTAACATATACATTCTACAATATTTGTAGTCATTCTGTATTTAATCTCTATGATACATATTTAATACATTATTAAAAATTAAAAGCTTATACCTGATGGACATAGATGTCACTTACATTAATATTTCTTGTTTATAATATATACAGTTGATTGTGCCACACGGCCTAATTAATATTAAATATTTAACTAGCTGATTATAGCATAAGGCTAATTCCTGAATTAAAAAATCAAATTAAATAAAAGCAAGCTAATTATATAGCTTAAGGCTAATACTTTAAATTAAAAAATTCTTAATATCTAATAAAAGCAAGCTGATTATATTTTTATTATTCTAATAATTAAAGAAAGTTTCGAATTTTATTTGTTTTTTCTTTTTAAAATAAAAAATAATAATAAAAAACATGTTACCTAATAATAAATAAAAGTATATAAACGTATCGTAAAATTAAAATTTTTCTATTTTTTTTCATGGGTTTTTTTTAGATTTCAAAAGAAAAGACCTGACCCCTGGCGGCAAAAAAAAATTATCCGAATTCGTAACGACATAATAAAATATAGAAACTTATACTAAAAAGGATTAAAAATAGAAAGGGTAAATGTGTATTTTGTGTATTGTAATAGAAAAATATAAAAACTTAAACTAAAACTTTTATGAACATGGGATGTTTATTGTGTGTTAATATAAAATAAAATAAAATCAAATAACATAAAATATTTACAAATATTACGAGAGAGAGAGAGATATTATTGTTTTATTCATTCATTTTCTATATTACATGTCCACGAGAATTTACTAACTCTTTACCGGAGGTCAAATGAAGCTAACCATTGTCTTACTTTTCTCTTCTAGTTCATCTCTATACCTTTGACAATATACATACTGGAGGGTCACTCTTGTAAGAGCGTGTCTGATTTCTATAGACTTTCGTTGAGCGTTCTTCGTTCTGGTGGTAGAGATTGTTTGAGAAGTTCGTCGCTTCTGGAGCTGTTGTTCGTGTTGTATCCGCTTCTTTGTACTCTTGGTTTCCACATCCCTCGTGTTTCTCATAGGAGTGTCCTCTGGTTGAGTTGTCTTAGATCTTTAATCTGTGGATCAGCTTCTTGTATTTCTATATTCTCTTTGGTGTCCTTCCTTTCAGAATGTTTTTTGATAAATCCATATTACTCTTCTCTTAGTGGAGATTGTTACCACAATGCTATTCTTTGAGAGGGATGAGGTGTGGTTTTGTAGCGGTATTTTTGGCAGAATATTGCATGTATACAGGAGGTTGAATTTCGTGGTAAGTGTGTTATCTAATAAGCTCATTCTCTCTTTACTACTTTGCTGCTGAATGACAGAGCTGTTCTCTCAGATGCGGTCAGATTCTGTGTCTGTAATATTTAATGCAACTCATCATGTCTTAATTGGGTGCTACGACTTCGTGACAGGTTCTATGATAGCGCTCATTTCTCTTTAGATTATCTTGTTGTAGGTGTGTGATTATAAGTTCATCAATCCATACTTCCTTGAGGATAGAGTATCAGCGAATAGTTCAGTCTGCTTTTAGCTAAGTAGTTTGTTCGCCTTGCGTTCTTTCTGACCACGGATTCTATAGCTTGTTCTTGTGGTCGATCCTTCATGTGGTAGATGTGATACTTTGTTCTATATGTGTGAGGCAGAATAAGTAATTTTGTGAGTGAGGGATGTTCTCGAGCGAAGAAGTGGTGTGCGAATTCCTTTGACATCATAGTCTGCCTGTCTGATCTATCTGTCATCTCGGTTCCTTTTTACTTTGTTCTTTCTAGTTGTCGGTTTTAGACGGTTTCGTGTGAGTGTGAACCACATCGTTGGTGTCGTTTTGCTTTTTGCATCTGGATTCTCACCTTTTACTTTAAAACTCAGATATCTGAGTTACTTCAATAGAATACATGACTATTTTCTCCTTGCTTTTAATCTTTTATTATCTTTAATTCTCTTATTATTTATCTTTTTTCTTATATCTATTTATTTTATCCGTGTATTAGCATTTGAACTTAATTACATGTTGTAATGTTTATTAAATTACTCTTTAAATACATTTACTGTATATATAAGGACTTTGCCAGAGTTTAATTTATATTTTTTAGTATTTTTTATAATATAAAATGTATTCATTCATTTTTTAAATATCTTTTTGTTTATATATATTTTTTGAAACTTCTCTCTATTTTAATACATAATTTTAGTATGTCATTTTTTATACTATATATTATACATAATTCGTTTCCTCCTATTTTCAATATCTTCTTTTTGTGTTGAGTGTGCTAATTTTTTTAGTTGCTGTTAACGAACTAGGAGCTTTTAATTTGTTTCTGCTTTTCATTGAGTCGATTTTTGGCTTTCTATGAGAGGTATCTGCGATTATATTGCTTCTCACTTAATTTCTATCCCTATACTTACGTAACATCTAGCCTCTGACGATCCCTCAGTGATATAATGAATGTGTTCGCCAGAGTTTCCGAGATTTATTTGTGTAGGAGTGAGAGCCATATTTTAGGGATTCCAGGCATCCTCTGTTATTGGATTCAGGTTCTTCTTTATCATCATTCATTTCCGAGTGCGAGGGTATCGTTAAAAGTTTTAAACAGTTATTATTCGATTTTCAGAATTCAATGTAACCTGTGTGTAGATAAAGAGTATGAATTTATATAGTGTTAGAGAGACACAAAGATAAGTGGTATTTATTGATACAGCCTCCTTAAATTTCAATATCCTTTGAAAATTTACGTATTCAGCTGATAATCTATTAAGTCTCCATATTTTAATGCAAATTGCAAAACCTATTTTTATTTGACTTTGGATATTCTTATAGAAAATAACATTGATTCCTCTCGTGTATCTCATCCAAGTCATATTATCAGAAGGTCAATAGTGAAATGCGTCTGAAGTAATTCTGGGGCTTGTCTGAAGCTAGTACTTTTTCTGGCACTCTAAATGCCCTGCATTATTATATCTCTTCTTTTCTATTCTTTCTCCGAGTCAATTCTTGGCTTTTTCTTGATTTACAAGCGACTAATTCGCAATATCGTGTCAGAAAAACACTAGCAATTATAAAGATTCCATTGTGGATTTATGCAGACTGTACATTTTGATACATAGTGGTATCTAGTTTACCATATTATAATTTCACTTGAATTATCCTACATGTAATTCTAGATATAACAATGGAACGTATTAATAGGAGAGGCTCATTCATGTTTGATTTCTTGCTAATTTTGGAGGTCCTAGCTACCTTTAAAACCTAATAAGCAACATTGACACTCGTCTTAACTGTGAGTGAACATGATACTTCCTTTACTAATCTTATACTTAATAGATGATGTGATAAAACTGTAAATACTTTCCTCTACTCGTTATTTCAGTCCTCTGTCTGTCCTCCTATGCTCACTACTTCTCAATGTTGAAATAGATTAGGCACTGATCTATAACTGATGTTAGTTCATGCTGTCTGGTATTTGTATTACATAAGAAAGGAATATACCCGATATTGTTGTCGATTAGTACATAATTGACATTGTTGAATCGAGATAAATATGTGGCATAATAGTTTTAGTGGTATTTTGTTGCAAGTAATGATATTGATGCTATTTAGTGCAATTTAATCTTGTTATCCCTATTAATAAGTTTCTCATTCGTTTAAAATATATTAATATCTTTTTCTTGGTAATATTGGTTCTTTTCTCCTTCTTTGAAAAAAAATGTGAATAAACGTTTCTTGGAGCTTATTGCTGGTGCCTTAGCTTACAAATACTAATCAGGCGGTATGTTAGTTTTTCCGTCTATTATACTTTATAGTTTTACGGGTAATATACCACTATTTAACCACAATCTATAAATTTCCATGCGGGCCAACCTCTACCAGTTCCTGCTGCTTTATTATTACGAAGATTATAATCAGCAGAGAGGTTTGGGTTTAAATCATACGTTATAATATGGTGTATTAGGGATAACCATACACCTAGTATTTTTTTAATATACCATTCTTGTATGTTGAGAATGAACAACAGCACTACATACATTCCTTTTCTATAATATCATATAGTGTTGAGTTTTCACATGTGTGTCACTCATCTTATAACATTACTTATGAAACGAACTGTCATTGTTTAGTCAATCACAGGGATGCTGCTATCTGGATCATTATATAGAATACTCTTGTAACATCAAGGATAGCTCCAGTCTTTTGGATAAAGTTGGGTCTTCTTTACATTCTATACTGAGGTATTGAACTCATATACCAATTTTCAATCCTTTAAGAGTTCAATATGCTTATTTGGCTGTGTTCTTTCCTTTCCACTCAAACTTAAACATTTCTCATTTTTTTAATTAAGTTATATTAATGGTTTTCGCTAATAATTAAGTGTGCTAAAGTCGCTAATTATAATAAGCGTGATTAAAATTATACTGTGAATAAAATTCCTTTATATAATACATCCGATTGTGTTTTCTCTTAATACTCACTTTGCTGGAGGGACGAAACTCTTCATCGATTTTATCTTCGCTGGATCTGGTGCTGTTCTATAATAAATATCTTAAATCCTATTCTTTTTTTTTTTTCTACATACAAAACTTGAAATGTTTTAAGTAGAAAATGTATACTTTCTATTGTCATCAATTAATTCAACTCTTCCAATTATATTTATTCTTCTAAACTTATAAAATAAACTTTCTTTAAGTTTTTTCAAATGAGTTTCTGTTCACCTTGTATTTTATTCCCATGATTATACGACATCATCTTTTAATATTCTACACTTGAAGGCTAATATTAAGGTCCTAATAAATTGAGTTATATCAGCGCGACTTTGCTCTATTGTCCTCTGATGCATATGGTACATTGGGCATTGTGCGGTGCCTTCTATCAATCATTAATAATCTAACTGGCTTTTAGTTAAAGTAATATAATTGGATTGTTACTTGTAGGACAGCGGAACTCAGTTCTAGTGTTCTCTCTCTCTTTTTCGTTACAATTTGCTTGTTTATAATTACATCTGATAATTGTTACTATATCAACGTTTTATCAAAGGTTTGTTTAAGTTTGGTATTAGGATAAAAATTAAAAAGATCTTTTTCCTGACTTACCACTGGGACGCCTCCCTTCTTTTGATTTTTATATTGAGGGTTATGATGCTCCCAAATAATGGGAAAAAAATTAAAGGACGATTTTATTTATTATATATATACATATTACTATATTACCTAATTTGAGGGAGTGGGTAATTAAAAAACAGCTGTTGTGAAAGAGTTTTTTTCTTGATTAGGATACGGTTTTTTTGGTGTAGTGTGTTGTTGTATCGCTATGTTATGCACTGTTACTTTTTAGTGGTGTGATTTTTTTATTGTGTTATGTTTTACTTTTTAGCCTCTGGATGTCTGGTATGTGTTTTTTATTGTTTGGTGTTTTGGCTATTTTTTCTTTTATCTTTTTTGTTGTTCTTTTTTCAGAACATGTTTTAGTCAGTCTTGTTCTGTTTTTGATATTTTGTGTAATCCTTTTGCGTGTTGCCTTGTGTTATATATGTTTTTGTATATTTCCCTTGTGGAGTGTGCCAAATACTTTTATTATCTGTGATTTGTATTCTTTTATCTCAAGTGCGATGTGGAGAACGTAATTTATAATCTTAAGTGTTTTTCTTAACTGATCTTTGGTTAGCAGTTCACTTGGGTGAAGTAAGTTCTATTGTTAACAACTTACCAATGTATAATATCGTGTTGGACAACACAGGAACTTCCATCATTACGTGCCCAATATGACTAATGACGTTACCTTTGTGTGTGAGCTTCATTTTAACAAATCTATAAAAGTTCATTCTAAATGCCTCTAAGTTTTCCTAGTGTATAATATATATGAGAAACATCTGCTTTCTTCTTTTACTCATTAAATATTATTTTTCTGTTTTATATTATTTCATCTCTTCACTGGAATATTTCTTCCAACCCAATTTATATCTATGATTTATCTTTTTTTCTGTGAGCAGGTTACTATACAAGTAGCTCACCACATTCTTGACTTTTTAATTTACTTTCTTATACGTTAAATAGCAGTTGCTCTCTTCACTCTTCTCCCCATTATTTGCATTCACTTTCTCTCATTTGATAAACGTAGCTGTGTTAAAATCGGAATGATCAACACTTTCCTTAATGTTTTTTATTTCTTTTAAAATAAAAGGTTTGTATACTTAGATTATATATATAACTCAAAATAACTTATTCATTTTTTCTTAATTTCGGTGTATAGTAAATCATATAATGTTAGGCCAGGAGGAGAAATGCATGTGATGTTTATTTAAACACTTCTATTTCCAAGTTTCCAAAATCTTCTTCACTCTCTAGGTCTGACTATTTATCAATATTACGCATAAGATTGATAGCAGGTGCCTTATTATGTTTCTTTCCTATTAATTAGCAATTTGAATCTTTCTTATTCTCTTCGTCTGCTATTAAGGTCCTTCCTCTTACTGTAGGAAGTTGTGAATTTTCTTTGTTCTCTGGATGAATTCTGTTAATCTATTTATTTTCTATCTTTGATAGGCTTCTCTTAATTGATCCTTTTATTATATTTAATTCTTTGTAGGCCATTTTCCAATGAAGCCTTTAGTTAGTATTAATTATATCTCTCTCTGTGTATTGGCCTTTTCTCAAGAATTAGGAGCCTTATTTAATTAATTCCTGTGTTAATGAGTCTCTTTCAATAATATATAGCCTTTATATTTAATTCATAATCTCTGTGTAGGCTATTTATATCACATTGATTCCCTCTGTTAAATTGTGTGGTTGTTTCGACATCCATGAAGAAAAAAGATCTGTATTTTTAAATTTTAACTTAAATGGTTTTTCCTGATTGGAATTAGTTAAATGTTCAAAAATTTAACTATTGATTATTTAATCAATTTCTTGTCTATTTAATCGTATACGTTTATCTTTTTCTCTGTAATTCTATGAGATAATAGTTAATCTTCCTAATCTTTGGCTAATAGATTTTTAACTTTTATTTTCGTTTATCCTCTTCTTTAAGTGAATTCTAATTGCGATGAAGAAAGGGTCTATTGTTATATTGGTAGTATATTTAATACCTAAAATACTTGTACCTAATAGAATTACCATTCCAAGTCTCTCAAGTTAGCTTCGCGATCTTCATCCACTAAAAGTGTTAATCATGAGGTATATATATAATACTGTTGGTTAGTAGACTTTGAATGTAGTGATCTTAATCATCTCCTATATGGGTGTTAGATTACGATATCCTGAGTTCTACAATTACTACTTGAACTCTATATATATCTTAGCTTCTTTATAGAAGATAAGCATGTTTAAATGCTTTCCTTATTACTATCTTTTATATCTATATTTTCTACCTTTAATATGAGGTGAGTCCCAGCGATTTAATCAAGACCGTGTTTGGCTTATCTCATACGAGTATGTGAATTTCGAGATGAGGTTCGAGCGAGAATCTCACCTTTAGAGAGCTTCTGTGTGTCGGTGAATCTTTGGTGGTTGAGTATGTTCAATGAGCTATATGACTGCTTAAACGAGATGATAAATAAGATAGACTCACCACAGCCAGAATAATTAGATTTGTGGTGAGGTGTTCTAATTGTTTCTCACAGCCTGCAGAGATAGAGAGGCTGAGGATGTGTTTTATCTTTTATATGGATCTCTCTTCTGTGTCTTGCTGACTTTATTATATGTGAGTGTCTCGTTGACTATGTTAATCCGTGTGTGGTCTGTATCTGTTTACCACTCTACATTTCATTTTTGCTTATCCAATCATACTCATATTGTGCATTGGCATAAAAAATTATTGTTTCTTCTGTTGGATGTATCGTGTGTGGATTATTTATATATATATCTATCACTCTCAGTTGGTTCATATATAGTCTCCTTTCTTCCTCTTGATAGATGCTACCGCTCTGCCAGTATTATACGTTTTTTCTTGTCGATGTTACTCGGATTCCGCTTCTATGATTAGATAGATCAGTGTGATAGCGTCTTGGTGGTGTGTTGTTTCTCTTTTTAGGAGGACTATCTTGACTCTATACCGCTTGATAGCTACGCTCATCTCTTGAAGTAAGAGTTTGACCTTTCTAGAGGTATCCTGTCGTTTGAATTCATTTCTTTAATTTTTCTGTAAGTTGGTTGCATATTGTACCACTTTCTTTTAACATCATCAACTCATAGTTTGTGTGGTGTTTCTATTATCTCCGAGTTTTTCTGTTATTTTATCCTCTCTATCTACCTGGTTCGTTCGGTCTCTGTTTTTTCGTCGCGTTTGCAGTTCTATTTTATTGTTCTCTCACTAGGGTCATTCCGCACACAGACGTGTGACAGCGACAGGTTTCCTGCCAATTCAGGCATCGTCTGAGTAGAGCACCTACTAATCTATATCTTATATGCTCTTGCCTCTCACTCTCATCACTTAAGTGTTGTAGTGATGTGACTGTATCTATATATATTCTATCGTTCTCAATCGGTGGTAGATGAGGTCTCACGTAGCTTTCTGACACTCGAGCATTAGTGTCCGCTCAGATATTATATCTATGAATTATAGGGTATGATTAGAGCGTTTAAGGGCATTTCTTCATATCCGTGTGTGGGTGAAATATTGGTACTATATATATATCTGATGGGTAGAGTGATAGCTAGACTTACACTGTTTATATTAACTTTACTATAAGGATGGAGTATGGGGACTCTAGTGTACTGCCTTTATCCTGTACCTCTTCTCTCACATCCCTAGTAGTGTTCCAAAGAAGACGTTATTTTATGTGGTGTCACTATCTCTGTGTTACTGTTTATTCTATATTAGTTCTGTTCCTAATTAGTGTGAGAGTGTCGACTCTACGTTATTAGCGTTCTCGTTCGGTTCTCTACTATACATTCCTATTTTAGCTATACTAGTGTGTGAGTATTGCGGGTCTATATGTTATCTTCTTGCTTTCATTTGTATCTGGAGCGACCTGACTTTCAGCCAGTGCGGTGTGGATATCTTAGTGTGCTGAGTAGCTCATTCTTGAACACTCGTTCGGTGTGGAGATTTTTGTGAGGTTTGGTACACGTACACTCTGTGCGTGTCGAGTGATAGTGAGGATCTTGTGCATATCTCATGTCCCTCACTAGACAAGGTTTATCTATAACTAGAGAATAATACTGTAGAGGCGTGAGTAGGACGTGTGAGCGAACTTGATCGTTTTGACTTTATTCACGACACTCTGTATATGCTTGTCCTGCTGATAGTGTCCTTCTCTATTGGATCCACCTTTCTGATGGTCTTCTCTTGTTCCAACACTTCCTCTATAATACTTTCAGTCTCACGGAGATATATTTCTGTAATGAGTAACGCTTGAGTGTGTCTTTAATCCTGTGTGAGAAGGAGATTATGAGATGTCCACAAGTGCATCCCAATGTCTTCACATAACGCGTGTGTGACCCTTTGCCCACTAGCAAAGCTTTCACACATGTGTGTGTGATATTTCGCTGGAGTGAGTTTCTAGCGTCTAATTCCAATGGCTTTCATCACCGAGTGACATGCTCACGATATTATTATTTCTGCGGGTGTGTGTGGTGGAAGTGTGCTGTATGTCTAATTCAATTTTATTCCACGTATATATATTTAAACCTAACGTAAATTCATATGGAGACTAGAGCTACATTCACGGACATCTCTTGTGGGTGCGTGCTGCTGTATTTTGTGAGATCAGAAATAATAACTCTTCACATTGAACTTAAAAGTCTTCTAGGGTCTTGGCCACCCTAGAGATAACTTATTTCATCCTTTCAGAATATTATGGATTGACCGACCTCTGATGAGAATACTGAGGTAAGAGATTTGTACGATCTTACAGCACATAAGAGATCCCTTATTTTTTTGTTTTCTTTCTGGCTGTGTGTTCTTTTACTTGAGAGTTTTTCATTATCCTCACACCTAAATTTATGTGCCCCGTAATTCTCTCACCACTCTTTGCTTAACGCTTTTTTCTCCCGTGCGCCTTACGAGCATATGTTTATATGAGTGTTCGCCTCAAATTCTATACAATATGCACTACGTCTATCAATGGCCATTGTTTTCTTTCGAATTTGTGTTGAGTGTGGTTTCTCTTCCATACAATTTTAATTCCTTTGGTAATCTGGTAATGGAGGGGTATACGCAGCGTGTGGTGCCCGATATGAGTGTAGGTTCATCGCTCAGTATATGTGCAGCCAGTGATCATAGGTGGTGTATGTGGTGTTTGGTACCAGCGATTCGACTTGTCATATTTCAGGAAGTGAGGTCTGTTTGACAAACGCTGTCGGAGGTGATTGGCTGCAATAACTTCGAAAGGATTTATTTAATGGAATGTATCTACTCACCACGGATATTCTGAGGTTGTCCCTACATATATAAAGTATCTACTTAGCTTGGTATTTCTGTCCCATGCTCCACTATAACTTCACTTTATTATTGTTAATTATATTTCTATGTTTTGGCCATCAGTTTCCAGGAAGGTTTAATGTTCTATTCTTTTATTATTTTGAGGTGTGGAGTGGTCTACCACTATTTGAAGCGGTTTTGACGCCTAATGAATTAAATTAGTTGTATTGGATTGCTGGCTCATGCAGGGAACCATTCTTTACTCGTCTTAATATGGTGAGGGTGGAGCTTCTCAATATTATGTTATTCTTAGGATATGTATTAGTATCTGAGCTTCATCTCTGGTATATCTACTTGTAAATCCCTCTGTTAGTAGGTGCGTAGATTCCATAGTCTGTAGGGTGATGTCTTTGGGATTTGTTGGGTGTTAATCATCGTTATATGCCTTTGAGAGTGTTGCTAGGATAGAGTTCGCTATAATAAGGCAGTGAGAATGATATTTGGAGAGGTAAGCTCCATACCACTAATGTTTCTTGACTTTGTTTCGACTTTGTCCACTGATTCCTCTGCACAGTCGCCTAGTGTCCGATTGGGCACCGTTTCTGCTTTTGTTGTGGTTTTCCTGGTGTGTTTCATGTTCTTATCCGTTTGTGGCTTTCTGTGGTGGACTTGCCTTGTCTATTCGTCGTGCGTGCTCGTTTTTGTGGACCTGTGGCTTCCTCAGGTCTTCACAGTCTTCACTTCTGTTACATACCTTTGGTATGTCACTGTCATTCTTGTGCACGCATTCTTCGGTGATCGGCATATCGAGGTCCTTCTGTAATTTTGCTGTTGACGTTGTTTTTTCACTTAGTAGTCAGCTCGAGTAGGTGAGATCTCGAACTCGCTATGTGCTTCTTCTGGTGCTTATTGACAATCCATTATGATTTTCGCGTGAGAGTCTCTTCAATAATATGACCTTCAGCCTGCGCATTCGCTGACTGAGTTACTCCCACTCTTTTGGGGTCAACTGCCGTGCCTGTTAAGTGTATGAGCCCTTTTGAACTCAACATAAGTAGTCCAGAGGAATAGGAGAAAACAATGGTAGATTTTGAGGAGATACGAAGCCCAGTGTATGCAGACACCTAACTTCGTTCTCAACACCCGATAGTCATGTGACTGGTTTAATTGTGTTTAGATGTCAGATTTTATGGTGATTGGTCTAATTCTGTAGAATGCCAATCAAAAAAAAAAGAATCTTTAGTACGTCATTTCTTCAACACGTGTGATTTTTGAGTTGAGGACTATAGGTTCTCTTCAAATAACGCACTAGATATAGTGATCTTGCGAGGAGATGGGTTATCTGAGTGTGTGTTGTTAATATTCTCCATATAACAAAAAACTCGAGTTGTTCCAACCTTGTTACTTACCAAAAAAATGAGTGTCTACTTCTCAGAGTGTCACCTTCCAAATTAACCAAAGGAGAGAGCTTAACTTCTTCAAAATGGTAATTATTATTTCAAAACGTTTCTTTAATTTGCGACCTGGAGTAGTCGGTGAGAACGAGCCTGGTTTTCGACAAGTACAGGTGTGCGCGTGGTCCAACAGTCAGCTTGATTATTGTTGTGTAGTCTCATCTTTGCGAGCATGGATAGAGCCACGTGAATGTTACCTTACACCGTCTCATCATGTCGTGTTAAAGGACTCAGAACACGACCCTAATTGTGGAGTGATTACTCATGTAGACTATGTGATTACGACACATTTTTTTATGAGTAAACGATACTAATCCCTATAA
Source organism: Trachelipus rathkii (assembly GCA_015478945.1). Classification (NCBI taxonomy): domain Eukaryota; kingdom Metazoa; phylum Arthropoda; class Malacostraca; order Isopoda; family Trachelipodidae; genus Trachelipus; species Trachelipus rathkii. The sequence continues at coordinate 24,355 of JABUQX010054342.1, forward strand.
ACTTTCGAGTTCCGTGTGTGGAATCCGTGCACGGTAGCGTTCTCTTTAATTATGTACGATTGTAACTGGAGTGTGTTGCTCGCCTGAGTGACTTTCGGAGGCGTTTATGTGATTGACAACTCTTATCGTCAGTCCTTCCCTCTCGCCGATAATGTTGGGACACTGTGACACACGACCGATCCTCATAAGACATTTTAGCCATGAGAGAGAGTGGTTCTTAGAGTGCTGATTTTGGCCGTCGGCATAGTATAGCAATGTAACACACTATCCCTATATGTTTATCTCAGTCGTCTTATGATTTATATTACTGGTGCTTCACACATCCTTCAACACACGTTCCCAACAAGACAATAAAGAGACAGAGTGAAATGGTAGTTCTGGTGGATTCTCCAGCGAAATCTCTGAGCTGTGTGAAAGCATAGCTATCCACACAAATGTCACATGAGGCGGTGGTCCATTTTCTTTCAAAATTACATCTTTAGAGTATCAGAAGGTGTTTCGTACCATTTGTGTGTGAGAAAATATCACCCATTAAGTGAGTGACTATTCGTGAGGTCTCGTCTCTCGAGAAGACTCAGAGAGAGAGACAACGTGGAGGGAGGAGGAGGAAGAGTAGACCGATACGAGCAAACTTTAGTCTTGGCGACTGAGTGTTCTGCATAAATGTATGCAGACCAGCACTCTTTGAGTGATGTGTCTTGTATCAACAAATCACTAGTATCGGTGTGGGAAAGACTGGTAGTCAACTCTACATCCTTTTTCTGAGTCGTGTTTATGGAGCTCATTTAGAGAGCTGAGTCATGTGCCTGAATAAATAGATAATATCCTATTGTCTTCGCTCCGATAGGTTTAGTTTTGGGAAGGACTCATTTGTTGACCAAATTTTTTCCAATAGATCGTGACTTGATATAGAATAAGAGGTGCTACTTTCATTACTTATCTGTGTTCGAGAGAAACTCTAGAATATTGCAAGGTGATTTAATTTTAATTCTTTCTTTGTAGTATACTCTCATAGTGTGTAACTTCAGTTAACATCAGTAAAGTGCTGGATATCTAGATCTATATACTGAGATTTCGAGTAGACATCTGAGCCGAGTGTTGTTTCACTTGATGTTAATTAAAAAGTTTATCCACTCATTATACTCACAAACTCTTTCTTTCTGGTGTGTTGAGTTTGTGGGAGCTGAGGACATGTCCTCTTTATTCTATAATTTATTATTTCGTGATGAGAATCAATTATGAACCAACATGTGCAGTGCGTCTGTGGAAAATAATGTAGTGAAAAGAGCCACAGCTTCTGGGAATCATTGTTGAGAAAACTTTGAAAACACCCCCTAGAATTTTTCTTGCGGTTTTTTTTTGGACACTTTGAAACAAATATTTTTGAAAACTTAGCTGCTTTCCGTATTCTTTGGCATTATAACACCCTATTTACTCGGCAAGGAATAATAGTGTTTGGAGACATTACTATACTTTCTTCAGGCCCAATGTTGGTGCTTCTATACTAGCACGCAGCTCTTTTGTGACGGTATATTCTCAGTCCTTCTGTCCGTTTTCTCGTTGTATTTGTGGTATCGCGTGAGGTTTTAAGGTGCAGCCCTGACGGTAATATTAAGGATTTAAACAGTATGAGAGTCTCCTGAGTTACATGACTATGTTTTGAACAATAAGCATCCTTTAATATAGAGGTTATGACCCTTGTAACAGTGATTTTCTCACCATCTCAGTTTCCTCAAGTGTGAGTCTTGGCTTGAGACCAGCGATGAGACTTGCCTGTTGCAATGAACGGAGCAGGAGCTCAGATATATGCCGCCGCCGGACGAGAGTGTGATCCTGCTTACTTACAATGGGAGCATTTGAGACTTCCAGAGATGCTAACAGTGGTGTTACCCGAGGCGACATAATTTATCAACGTTCGAGATCTAATAAGAGAATATACACGTGTGGCAGCGCGTGCATGCACACAGTAGGAAATGTGAGGATACTAGCGTATGAGAGGAGCTAGGGCTCTGATATGATACCAGAGTGAAGGTTTATCGGAGACAATCCCTCCAAGCCGTTAAAAGACCCATGCTTACGATGCTCCGGCCGGCTGGCACCCATGATGGAAGATAAAACCATGATGTAACAGCTAGAGTGAAGACAGCTTGCCGAGTGATTGTGATTCAGGAGAACAGAAGAGACAGTAGGATTTGGGCGAGTAGAGCAGAGCAACGCGATCTAAGCAATATGAGAAGGGTACATCTCCGAGGCACGCAATCAGTATGGAGAACTAGTGTCCGGGGAGCTACGTCACTCACTGCTAAGTTGATGAGGTTTCCTACTTTGACCTTCTTCCTAAGGATGTGGAGTGGCCATCGATGCTCGTGTCAAGAACTTTGCCCAGATAATCAAGAGTAACACATTGGGAGTCCGAGCCGGCGGTTCCCGGGCATTTTTACTCACCTAGTGAGAGTAGCCGCACTCGTGAGATAAATACACCAACAAGAAATTAGCGAGTTAGAGGTGTGGCTCTCCAGGCACAAGTACAAATGTTTTTGAGAATATCTTTTTTTATTATATTAATATCATTATCGAACTCTCTAGATTTCGTGCGGACATCTCCCGGGCGTTGAGCGTTAAGTAGCGATAGATAAGTTATCTTTTATACTCACTACTCACGTTTGAGAGTTTTGGCGAGACACAGCAGCAGAGAGGTTCATCACAAATAGAAGTGAGCCACATTCTAGCTCTTTCATTGTCATGTCAGTGGTGATCGCGACCGACTTATTCATTCGTCAATGCAAGTGCAGTGAGTGTATGACTCTGCGTTACTGAGTATTGCTATACTCGCCGAGGACAACTCAGAATCCGCTGCGAGGTGTATACGAGTTTCCTTAATAATTATCCGGTGATGAGTACTTATGTAGTAATCGTCTCACATGACCACCGACGATCACACGTATTTGTCACTTTACGCACTACTTAATCTGGATTAAGCTTTTCGATCCTGCTCTCATACAATCAAACCCATGGCTATTCACAGCACTTCTTCCCAAGTACCTCATGATGATACTCAGATTTTACCTTTGGAGTGTTCTTCATATGTTATACACACTAGAGCTATCAGTGACTGTTATATACTACACACCCTTCTATATATTACAATGTCTTTAGCATATTCAGAGAGCGACTCTCATATGAGTATTAGTGGTGTTAGAGAGGATGTTATTACTCAGATGCTCAGACTGTGTGTGTGCTTGAGTCTTGAGCCAAATTGAATATTTATGCATTGGTGCCGATTATACTTGCTTGTCTGCACACTGATTTCGATATTATCAGGTGATATATTTGAGGTAAAATTAAGTTTTAATAGAGTGAAAAAGAGGAAGAAGAAAGGAAGTATTATTCAGCGCACGTTAGGCCCTAATAACTGAAAGACAGAAAATAGACTATGCTAAGGCTACATCTCTTCTGATTTATCATCAGAGGTTCCCGCAGTCAGTCTATTTATTTTCTGAGAGGCTGTTATAATAGTTTTTGTGAGGTTCCTAATGCTTGTCAGAGAAGAGTCTTCTCTTCAGTGACTAGGTACTTTTTTCAGTGTCTATATTGGATTAGGATTTGTCTCTCTCAACAGACTCAGATATCTCAATATGGCTCGGGTAACATATCTTCTGTTTATTTAAGGTTAAAGATAGATTTCACCATTGCTAATATTTCTAAAGAGATCGACTTTTACTTATATTGACTCGGTGTGTAATTACTTCATGTTATGGATCTTTTTGAGATGGACACTTTCTTTGTGGATTATGAGAGAGAGATCGAAGAGATTCTTATGATATTGTGCCAGACTTCCCGTGTTTGGGAACTGATCATTATTCCTAATGCAAGATGATCAATGTCGTCTTAATTCCACTACTTTCGTGACTGGAAGCATTTTCGTGACAGAGAGTACTTGCTCGAGAGTGATGCTGCAGGAAGAGCTCAGTACAGTAAGGATCCATTAGTGAAGGAAAGAGATGTTACCTGTTTAAAACGATTCTTTGTGATTTCACAGACTTAGAGTTGTTTGGTAGCAGCAGAATATTGTGGGGATGAAACTTCATGTGAGGAGCATATATGCTTTCACGTAGAGGAGAGTGAGTTGACCGGTTGTTTTCCTATTATTTAATAGCAGGCTGCGAGAGCATACCATTGACGCTTGATCGAGAATAGCATTAGATAACCTGATCAGTTAGATCGGTGTTCTATACGAGAGTTTTGAGATTTGAGCATCAGCGCTTAATCATAGTCTGAAGTGCTCGTTATTTAGACATAATCAACAACGTATATCTTGAGCTATTGATGTTCCCGTTCCGCTTTTACTGAGGGATGTACACAGACCATTGGAATTGGAAAAATTATTAATTTAAATTAGATATTATCTGTTCTTTATCTTTTACATATTGTGTGATAAATGGTGTATCAATGTCTCCTTTTCATTTCAATTTCTTATATTATAGTTATCTCACCTTTAATTATATTTTTGCTGGATTAGTTATATTTTCTTATTTTATTGTATAAACTGTTCATCCAGTTACATTATGGTGTGTGGTAAATAAAGTCAATGGATGTCTAGTTTGCTGACTATGACTTGTTGTAATCTTGTCTGCTATCATTTTTGTGGTCACCCATGGGTGATTAACTCGTGTGTTGTGACATACAGGACCATGAGTTTTGATAAGTTTATATTATTTATGATAAAGTTCATGAATCTCTTTCGGGTTTTCGTTAATCTGTTCTCTATATTTTTGTCAAGTATATGCCTCTTCACTTTGTGTGGTATTTTACCTTATATTATGAATATTTTGAATAATTTATTATTGAGTAATTATTTTCTTCATTTATTATTATTATTATTATTCATGCCCAACCGAAGATTTTATGATTAATTTGGTTTCTTTTCTTTTTTTTTTATTCGTGGTTTTGTGCTTTTTGCATTTGAGTCATAAGCTTAAAATATAATTATGATTAAATAAATGATTACATAATACATAGTATAGTCAAAACTCTTAACTCAAAGATATAGTAGCGTAGCTATCTATGGTGTAAGTAAGTTCTCCAAAAATACAACAGATGATTCAACCTGATTTTCTAATCATTCAATTCGTACGATTCAGTAAATCAAATGATAGAAATATCTGGCGCTTGAGATGTAAGAAAGAAGAAACTGAACAGTTTTTTTTACATATACCGATCTCTCCGTACATGAGTGAATCAAAAATTTTTTGTTTACACTATGACCATGGCCTGAGGAAGATATTATTAACATATGTAAGAACCAGTGGTGAGAATTTACGGCACAGTAATTGGAAGAAAATACTTCAAGCTTAAAGAAGGAGAGGTGTTATTTTGGGTAATCGCGTGCGGAGCCTCTGTGTGGTGGTCGTGATTGGGTATAATTGTATGGTGTATCTCCCCAAAACTTGGGCTATGTTTGGTCCATGTGAGTTTTTTTGTGGTGGTATTACTTGTTGTGGTTGTGTTGACTCCAAGACGAGGAGAGATCGTTCAGCTCAACTGAGGTTGTAATTATGTCTTCATGTGAGGGCCTAACTACATTTCGATTGTGGGCGACGGAACCTGTTTTGTGGATTACTGCGTGTGTTGTGATACAGATTTACAAGGTAATAGAAAGATAGAGAGAGGTACTTGTGTGAGTATACACTGTCCCTCCTCTCTTAATCGAGCTAGGTGATAATTAGTGGTCAAGGATTGGGTACTTGGGTGCTCACTCAGATGATCACCCCATAGGAGAAGTCTGTCTAACTTCTAAGGCTTATATACGGGGGAGGTTCTCGTAGAGTCGAGTTATTCTGAACCGCGGGCAGGTTTGGTGGTCACAGTTACCTTTTTTAGTGTGCCTAAGACTGCTGGAAGAGAGTGTGGAGGCTTGGAATCGTGAGTGGATAATTTCTATTAGCCGTAATTCAGTATTGTGGTGGTTCTAAATTTGAGATGGTGTCCTATATACACAACTCAGTTGAGCCTATTTTCTTTCTATTCTGCTTATCTTGTAGAGTCTCTATAAGTAAAGAAGTATGAGAGAGGAAATATTACATTATGTTGTAGAGATTATTGGTGCAGCCAGGTTTGTGCATTTTGACTTTTCCTCATTGAATCAAAGTGAAGATAATAACGAAATCCACTATGAATTGTATTTAACTATCTGACAGATGTTTTCTGCCATAGTGTAGACATTAGCCAGATTCAATAGGAATATATTCGATAATATATTGAATGATAACGGTGTATTATATTTAAACAAATTTTGAGCTATGTGTATATAACTGTTAACTCATATATTTATAATAGGTAATAGTGGTGATATTATATATGCCCTTTATCTATGTAGAATGTCAATTAATTATAAGGCTCATTTATAGGACTTTAAAGCGCTGACTCACAGGAGAGTTACCATTTTTGGGAGAATTACTTCGAACTTCTCTATTTCTTCTGTGATTATAGCTGCTCTTCATGCCTCATTTCATTTATGTGAGTGTATACTAAGAGCGCTCTGTGTGAGTGGAGACAGCTCTTAGCATGATATATAGTAACCTCATTTTTCACTCTGAAACGCGTCTCATTTATGGAGCGAGGCCTACAGAAAAGCATTAGATAGAGTTATGGAATAGACCCATTAATGTTGTTCCATCCGCGCCCCCGGTTGTCACAAGACGAGACTGAACACGATGTAAAATCTTCACCAACTGTCCTCCCCTAGACTGAAGGAAGGACCTATTTTAATTAGCAGACGAAGAAATACGATAGTTTCAATTGCTATTAATAGAACAAACAATGGAAAGAAATTGATAATAATCATTATGGTTTTATTTGAAAGCTCAGACCGAACTTTAAAGAAGATTTGAAAACTGGAAAAGAAGTGTTAAATAACACCTGCATCTGGACCTGGGGCCATTTAAATATATATATTTTATTAATCAATACTCTGTTACTGTTTTTCAACATAGTCTAAACTGTTGATAACAATAAGTTATAATTATAATATCTATATGATTGAAATCTATTTATTTATTCACTAAAATGAAAATAAAAATAATTTTTATAGGGATAGTTGTCATCCGTATTTTAAAAGTTTATATAAAGAAGAATATTTTAATAAAACTGCTATTTTGAGTGACTATATATATCGGAGAATCAAGCAGATAGTGACTAATCTAACACTTGTATACGTAACACCTGCTTCAGAAATTTATCCAGATAAACCAGTATGTAATAATCAATGCTTTCGCAGTAAGAGATTATAAGTCAGATATTTATAGTAAAGAAAGAAGTCAGTATATTGATTTCCTATATTTTACAGAAACACTATGTAGCTTATTATAGTAAGAACTTTTAAGATTTGTAATTGGAATACAAGTGACGATCATTAAGTGACTTATTTGAGACGATAGTTATGTCAGTTCCTGTGTTTGTCCTATACGAAGTTTGAATAGAACTTACTACCTAAAGATTGCTAATACCATATAAGTATCAATTTTCAGAAAACTAAGTATTCTAGTTCTCCCATCAATCGAATTCTACTTGGTAAAACTAAATATATAACGTGATATATAGATATAATTCATAAGTGACTTTAAAGTGATGAATAATGATATTTCTATTTAAATGCTTGCTATTCGCCACAATATTTTAATAGTGATTCACCTCCTATTGTAAATAAAGAGACAAAATAACATACTAATAAACCAAGAGTCTTGAATATAATAGAACCATCGGTATTATAAATCTTTCAAAGCGTCCTCCTATGATGTTATTCTGTCATACCTATCATTTAGCCCCTCAATAGACTCAGATATTCTTTATCCGGATCTCCTAGGAAAGTTAGTTACTATGTAATTTAATTACTAGCTGTGATCTATTAGAAATAGATGCTTTACCATATTATTATACCTATTCTGAAGATCGATAGGATGAGATAAATCTAATCACAGAAATTTAATTGGCTTTCGCGTACAAGGATAAATAGGATTATTCTGATCCCAACCAGATTATATTTGGGCACCGCTAATGGCCCAAGTACCTATTGCTTAAGGTACAGATGCAAGTCGGTGCCTGAATCCATTTATATTAGGACGCTATATTGCTCCTTCCAAGTGTATTTAAGATATGATGTTCTTGCTTATCTATTTAGAGGTAAAAATCGGCACGTATAACTATTTTAGTAATACTGTAAGAATGTTTTATCGTTATATTTATATATTTTATAGTATAATAATATTTTTAGTTAAATTGACCAAATGTCAATTTCTACAGACTTCACAGTATTGGTATATATTTATGATTTAAAAGTACAGTGTGAAGAGACGGAATTATTCCAACGTGCAGATCCAGCGACAGATAGAATCGATGAAAGTAGTTTTAATCTGTCCCTCCTAGTCAAGTTGGGTTAAGGGAAACATGACAATACTTTATTAGGTATTTTTTCTCAGTTTTTAATTTTCGGTGTGTCTTTTTTAATTAAGCGACTTTTAGTACATACTAATATGCGAAACCTATTATATATACTTAATAAAAAAGTAATGTTTAATGTTTAAGTTAATGATAGAACATGTTTATTCAAAAGCATTTGACCCTCTCTTAAAGGAGAAAATTTGGTTTTCCAAATCACATCAGTTAATCTTCCCAAGATTATTTCAAAGTCATTTTTTATAATATGAGTGACGCCTGCGACTATGGAATGGGGGGAGTTCTCTTTATCAATATGTCGGACGATGTAAAGAAAGCCATTTAAACTCCTGTCTCGTTTCAAGAGTGTTAATCAGGCAGTGAACTCAAACTATGATTATTAATATTCTTTTTTCTTTATGAAAGCGAATGTTTGGCTGTTTGTTCATTTCTCACTCTTTCATAGAAGTTATTATAAAATACGGGTGTTTTGGTTTGTTTCATTCACCATCACCATCATTTAATCTTGAAGATAACCAACTCTCTCTGCTTTTTATTCCTCTTTTCCTCTAGCATAACAAGCAGCAGACTGGGAGGTTGGCCCGCTGGAATTTATTTGTAAATAGTTTTGAAAGCTCGGACTCTTACAACTATATATTAAGTATTATCAGACGGGAAATACATAATATCTTAATCATATCCCTAAGCCTTGTATTATATCAATGGCAGGCTACCCAGCAATAAAAGCATTCCAACTGTTTATTTTTTTCAAAGGTAGAAAAGTAAACCTACATTATTACGAAATTGTTTTGTTTTTTTAACTGCGAAAGAAAATTTATATCTATATAGTAATAGCTTCAATCCTTAGATTAAAAGATATTTTAGTTTATATGTGGAAGCTAAGAAATAATCCACTATAAAACTTACTCCACATATAAATTTTCTCCTAATAAGAAAGTAATTGTGTTTTATTTATTATATCTAATGCAAACTAGAATAAAGTATGAACTTTATATTTTAAATGCCCGAGCTATATTATGAATAATACATAGTACTACTTATAGATAGCATGATATCTAACCTCAGTATTTAAGATCAGTGCCATTCTTCACTTGTGAAAGTGGGCATGGTGATAGACCACTTAAAGGTATATTGTAAGTATATGAGATAAACAATGTAACACGATTTTTTTTGCATATCATTTTAAAGGAAGTTTTTACTAGTAATGAGTTATACCTGTGATTACTCATTAGTGTCAATGTCATTGATTCACTAAAGGTATTAAGGGTCCTAAGGGCCGTACCAAGAGATAGTTACACAGCAAATCAATATTTCTCAGATTAGGCCTTCTTCCTGATATACTTGTCAGATTTGTGTAGTTATTTCCGTTTTAATCTATAGAGTACATGTTGGAATAGATTAAATTATATAAGGTAAATCTTCCCACATGTTCAATTTCAAGGTGCCTAATCATCATTCTCGGTATGTCCAGTAGAGATGGTTTTTTGACACGATAATCTTGTGCTAAATACTCGTGCTTATGTAAATTCAGGGAAACTCTATCCATGACATTAATTTTAGTTTCATATGTATCTAAATACAAACTCGGATGAAAAAGAGAAAGACAGGCTCATAGCTATTGCAAATGTACTACGCTTCTAAGACAATGCTCAATTAGTAATCCATCGGATTTTTTTTAACTTTCATGACTTTAGCCTTCATAAGTATGCCTATTGTAAAGTCTAGGAATGATAAATAAATGGTTTTAAATATTCCAAGTAAAATGTCAAGTATGATGTAAAAAAGAAACGTTAAAGAATTTTAGATTATTATTAGAAAATTTTCCTCCGTTCATTTGTAAAGGATATATCACTAAGAGTAATTGGTCAAAATATCTATTTTTGTCTCAAATATGCAATTTACACATCTTATAATGAGATCCATTAGATATACATTTCCACATTATTGACTATGCATCGATTATAAGATAAAGTATACTCCTCCTACGAGATGCCTGATTTCATGTCTTCTCCATTTACTAATTATAAATCGGCCAACATAGGTGAGAGAAATTTCATAGTCAGTTATATGATATTGGTTAGATGTGAGAGGTTGATCAGGATTTTGGCTGAAGCGACCATTAAGAGTTATTGTTATCTACGTAAGATATATCTAGAATATATTAGGAAGAGTTCAAGTTTTTTTAAGGCTGATGAGTAACGGCAGCTATCTAACCAGGCGTAACATGCTCCCACAGTCTATATAGTAAGGAATGAAAGTTGTGGGGCGATTTTGTTTTTTGTACAATGCTGTTATGAACGAGATACTTCTCTATGAACCAGAAGTTTTCTATTTGATTCTTATATAGCTTCTTTGTATGAGGTTCTTGTTTGTTTATATCCGGTGCCGTGCTCCAAAGGTCTCATTATAGCTGTAGTCCTTAATATATAAGCTTGATTGCTCTTCGTGTTTAAAGTCTTTCAGTTTTTTCACGAAATTATTTCCGGTTGCTCACTAGTGGGACTGTATTAAGTGTTGAGTATTTAAGATATATTTTCTATTGTTGCTGAAAAGTGCATTACAGAATCCTCATTTTTTTTCTATGTTGTGTGATAATGCTGATGAGTGTCTGCGTGGGCTAGAGGTCCTCAGATGCCAGTATTCTCAATGAGACATTGTGGTGAATTCCTCTCTCCGAGAATTGTTTAAACATACTGAAAGAACAAGTATGTATACCTTTGGGTTAACGAAGTTAGTAGTGCTAGTGTCGTATCAGGTGGTATGGATCAAAGAATCCCCAATACTGCACGTTGCGTTTCTGTTGATTTCCTCCATTATATATTTTTATGATGTAACTATATTTAGTTGTTTTCTGCTCTACGTTGTTTCCAGAGGATTTATCACAAGTAACATTTTTAACATTAATCCTGTGTAGAAGAAATTCTCACATAATATCTTCTGTTAACCAGTAGAAACTTATCTGATACTTATTTCTCAAGGAAGTGAGGATTTGTGATCTGAATTCTGCCCTAACTCGTGCCGCCGATACTAAGAACTCATTTTGAACGCGTAGGATATAGCATCCTCTGCTAGGTGTCTCTATCGCGACTATCAGACAAGATGTGATTCATTTACTACTTTTCAGACTAAGTTCTGTATGACATTGATTGATACAGCCTGTGGCTATTTTGCGTATGAAGTACACAGAGGCATGCTTTGGTAACACCACTTACAGATGGACTGTAGGGGAAAATGTGCCAGGTTCCGCTAAAACACTTCCCAAAGATGATGTGGGTAACACCTCCAAAGAAGTTTGTTTATCAACATCTGAAAGGCACACTTACGAGTAGTGATCCAGAAAAGAAGATCCCGTCGTATAGACTCAACCAGCAATTCCATGTTGAGGTGTGTCCGAGTGTGGTAGGTGTGGTAAAGAAGAAGTTAATCAGTATGATTAGTCAAAGACAAGGAGCTAAAGGAGATGCTATTCGAATCTTTCTTCAGATCTTCCCATTAGGAGAATCTGTATGAAGCACTATCCTACATTTTGTTTTGTTTTTTTCTTTTTTTCTTCGAATAGAGTCTTCTGAACATGAATTTACAGTATGAACTCTTTCTAGTTGTTTTTTTGCTCCATTGTGATGTTAATTCAGTAAGAGATCATTAGTTTTGCACTTGTATTTTGCTCTCCAGAGCATTGTTAACACTTCTGCTTACTGTTGTTACTAAGGAAGTGTTTTTTTGTGTAAAATTGACAGTATTTTTATTTTATCTTTATTGTGTATGTTTATTTTATTATTTATGGTTAGTCTGTATTCGACAAACTATAATCACTATTCACCAAATGTTTATTATTACTTTCCTTTTTAGAGTTTTATATGTTTTTTGTATATTTTTTTTCTTTCCTTATACACAAACTACAGCCATCTAGTTTTATACCCGCTTTCTATTTTCTTACCATGTTTTTCGTATAGGTGTAGGTTGGATGTGTGTTTCGTGGAGTGTAGTTTTTTTTATTGTTGCACCTTTATTTATTTATTAATTTTTCGGTATATATTTTTTCATTTGTCGAGGCTCTCTCTCACAGGTGGTTCTATCTCCTTTTTGTGTAATATCTTATATATTCTCTCTATATGATTTTAAATATTGTATAAATTTTTTTTATTTTTTAACTGTATAGGTTTTTATATTATTTTTTCTTATTTTGTTGTTTAATTTTTTTAAATTACAGAAAGAGTGTAGATTGTTTTTCTTTATATTTATTTTTTCTTTTTATTTTAAAATAGTTAATAGAAATATTCAGTATTATTTTTATCATTATTGCCTTTATTATATTAGAGTATTATCGTTTTTTTATTTATTTAAGTAATTTTGTGTTATATTATAAAATAAAATAATTAAAAATTTAAATGTTACTAACGTTTATTTGCTTAAAAAAATTTATGTAATTCTTTTTATTTTTAACTTCATTTAATTTATGCGTGATTATACTTTTATATAGTCGCGTTGACTTCCTAGTATTTGAATTTTCATTTTAATCAAAAGAACCCTTATGCTAATAATATAATCTGCTTAATATTAATTGGCCTGATCAGCTTTTATTAATATTAATTAGCCTTATGCTCGAGAATCTTTGGGATTTTTTTTCTCTTAAAATATTTACAGGAAAAATATAGGATTAAATCCTTGTTATTCTTTTAACAGTTTTTAAATAATCATTCTCTATTTACTTATATTGGTTTACTTCATTTGGATTTATATAATCTTTAATGTTTAATGATTTTTAATCTTTTAGGTTCTTGCCAAGGCTTCCAAAATTATTCCAACTATGATAATGGGAAAAATTGTTAACTGTGTATTATTCATGACTCCAATTAACTGAATTCTTTAATTATCAGAAACATATCAACTTGATATCCAGATTATAAAATTCAAAAAGTGAGACGTAATATATATGGTGATATAATGATGATTAAAAAAGTTCGTTAGTGATATTAAGTTGCCAATACAGTTTTTAATTATTATTTCTTAATTTTTACTTTATTACAGTTAATAGTAAGAACTATAATTATTATAATCAGTATATGTGTGGAGTAATCTCTTCTCGACTGTCTTTTTACAAGTGTTAGTCGCTTCTCCAGCATTTGGCGATTAACTTTCTTTGTTTACCTACCTAGTCCTTACCATCTCCCACTAACTATTAATGTAATGGAACACCAGATACTGCCAAGTGATTATTCTTGTCAGGGTACTAACCGGTGAACGTAAATGTGTTATTGAAGCGATTATCTTGACTTGATTTGCTCAGCTTTTAGAATGTCCATCGAAATAAATTACTTAATTCATTATTTAGGAACCACTAAAATTTTTCTATACTTTAAAAATATGATAAATTTTTACGTGATTACTGCGTTAATGATAATTTTTATTAATATTTCATAAATAAAGGAGCACATAAATGGGAATTTCAAAAACTCATTAAAATTAGAACTAAAAAGTAATATCGCTTAAGGTTCAGCGTGAGAATTTAAATAGCTTTATTATTTGGTTTTCTCTCAAGAGGATTACTCAGATGAGTGAGTATAAGTTATGCTGTCATTTTTCTCGCATTGGTGAGACGAGCTATATATGGTCATTAATATATATTTATTTGGTACCTTCTGAATAGAAGAACTAAATTAAATATGGCAAGATGAGGAGAAATATATATTATAAAACTTTTGAAACTGATACGTTCTAATTTATTTTATTTTAGTTATATTGAGCTTCGTAAAGAAGAAGAAACACTAAACCGAACATCATCAGGAGATACATCAACCTTTCAAAATTAATTAATGAAATTTCTCAACAGATCAACTAGCATACCAACAACATAACTTAATATACACTAGGTCTAAGTTAAATACTCAATTCCATATTATGTTTACAATTAGTTTGAACATTATCATTAATACAGTTAATTTACATATTTTGATACATCTAATATAGTTTTACACGTCATGATAAATTACCTGTAAAATCCTAGATAACTATATTGATCATAACTTTATTTACTACCTTAATCTTTTTTTGTTACCATCATACTAGTAAAGATGTAACAACAAACATCAATAATTATATCGCTATCTAATACCATTTCCCATTCTTTTTTATCATCATTTACTTCATTTTTGTCTTCATTTTAATATGACATAGACGAGAGAATACACCAATACTCCATTCGAATTATTTACACTAATTCATTTACACATATCAATAAACATTATTATCATATTTATCATATAAGTTATAAGGTCTATTCAAACATTCATTCCATTTTACATGAACATCCGTTCGAATTAATGTATAATACAATCCCTGAATAATTTATTCTTTTCGTATAATTATTGGTCAGAGAAAATATACTTATTTGCGAAATTCGGTTCACGACTATTGTCGTAACTATATGGATGATAAAACATAGCTGTGGTTTGGCCTTCAATTCACTAATCCTTTTATATCATTCTATTGATTAGACAAAACATGCTTGCTCTCTTTTAGCTTTTGCTGAATAAAGAAAAGCAGAAAAATCATCTTGTCCACAAGGACGTATGACTATCTTTAATCTAAACAGATATACATGTTTATTTCTTTGCCGAATGATATATGGAAGAGCCTGAAAGTTTTGATGAGGTATGTTGAGACCTCCATATTCCTGTCGAAAGACCTCCATTCCGTACAGCAATTAAATAATTTTTTATTTTTAATTAAATTTCCTGAAGATTTCTTTTACCTCTGGCTAATTATAATCAATTTTAAAAAAAAAATCATTCTATCTAGTCAAAAATGTTTCATTATTTTCTTTAAGTTTAAAAGTTGATAAGTTTGTGTTTATATATTTTTTAACTCATGTTGCTTTACAAATATCTCTTTGCTGTTTGTTCCAAAAAATTTCAAATAATTGAAAGAAGTTCATGACCTGGAATACCAGAGACTAAGATCAGTCATTAATAATAACCAATATCATCACTTATAACGGCATTACTCCATATCTTTCCTCAAAGTTAAACTAATCCTCAATATATCGGTTGAAAGGAACAACTTAGTGTATATTTTATTCATTTTCTACTATCATTAGTGATTTTTCATTTTTCTTTTCTTTGTCTTAAAGATTAAAATTTGTAGAAAATGTTTTGAAAGAAATAAAATCAATGAATCTCCCAAGATATTCCATTTTGAAGCATAATATTTCCGCATGTCAACCCCTTATCCAATGAGAGTAAACACCAGTTTCAATAAAATACCCCACAGAATCAATTGAAATTGATCCCTTGGTACAACAGCCTCCCATAAAATTTAGGCAATCATTAATACCCTTCAAACATGCTCGATGCCACCTAACCTATTTCATGTTAGAACAATCTACTTCTCTCAAGAAGTTGGAATTATATTCTAATATTCGCTAACTTGGACATAAATTATCCTTTCGCTACATGAATCTAATATCCTTTCCTTGCATTGTTAATTCGAATTTATGAATTTTTAAATATTCAATAAACTTTTAGTTTTCTTGTTCTATTTCAATATTGTTGTAAATTATCATTATTTAACAATTATAGGACTCTTCTTCTAAAAAATTAGAAATTCCATAAGGAGAATTAGAAATAGTACTATAAATCACTCATAATTCAAAAAATAAATGCAGAATAGGATATTAGTCATTCGTATGGATGAAGGTATTGATGTTAGGCTAGATGTTGATGTCGATTAGTTTAGAGATGAGTGGTTTAAGTCCACTTCTTGAGACAGTGAGATGTTTGTTTGGTGTCACGATTGTGAGATAGGTGGGTGGGCATCTGAGTGGTTTGGTGTATTATGAGTTGGTATGTTCTCGGTAAGATTTTTGTGATGTGGTGGAGTGGTCGTTGGTTAGTCGGCTGCGTGAGAGGGTGTTTTCGTGAGATTTTTCTCAATATTGATTCTGAGTGGGTGTAGTCTTTTATGATGTTATGGTTGTTACCATATTCTTCTCTCTTTTGTTTTTTTTTTTTTCTTATTGTGTAAGGGTTGAAGGGGGTTTATTTATTAATTTTTTATTTTATAATTGCAATTATGTGATTATTTATTCTTTGGGTGTGTTCTTTTGTGTATTTAATTTATTCTTTCAAATATCATTTTTTCTTTTCTTTACTCTCATTAAATATCATTATTTTACTTTAATTTATTAATGTACTAGATCACTGTGTCTTATTATTTATTATATTATATTCATTATCTTTTTTATAGTATTTTTGATATTTTTTATTGTATTATTATATAATTTATTCACTAGTTTTAATTATGTTCCTACTCACCTGTGTGATATTTATTTAGTTGTTGATTTAGTTTATCTTGAGTGAAATGATTTTATTTGTTGAGTTATTATGTGAACTCTCTGTGTGTTATTCATTATTATTTTATATACTGTATTTCTTATGTCTTCATTATATTTTAATTAGTGTTTTCTTTCATTATTTGGGATTAATTATTTTGGTGAACAATTGCTCAGTTGGTGCAGAATTATCAACATAAGGTCTAAGGTAATATTTATAACAAATACTTTATATTCAAGTTAATTTTGGAGTGCTTTTCTTTTTGTTTCCTTTTTGTATCTTTTCTTTCTTTTTATAAATGTACTGGGGTTTTTAAATTGTTATCAATTAGCAAGTGTTTTATATAGTACAATCGTTTGATGTTGATATATAAAAATATAAATTTATTTTAGTGATTGCTAGTACGAATGTGGTTCTTTTCGCAGGATTTAATCTGGTAAAGTCTCTCTGATTTGTGGTCGGCAAAGTTTATAGTAATTTAAGTAATTGAGTGATCCTGATAGGGTGTATTTCTGTGAGATGTGTTCCTTTGGGTATTGATTTTTAAAGTATTAGGGTTTTGTTGGTGGGACATGACGAGTATAATTATGTTAAGTTGTTATTATAGATTATAGCAAAAGGCGAGAGCAAGCATGTAGTTTTGTCGTGTTCAATATTGATGTTTAAAGGTTGGCTGACTTGAGGGCAAATTCTCGTCTCTTTTTTTCCCTATGTTTGCGACAATAACTGATCTGTGAATGCGAAGTTTCGCAAATTAAGTATATTTTTCTCATCTTGATCTATTAGATATTAACGAAAAGATAAATTATTCAAGTGGTTGTTATTATTACATTTTTCGATTATCGGATGTTTCTATTAAATGGAATGATTTATAGTTTTGGGATGAATTAACTATATGAAATTTTTTTTCAATAATTTTCTCATTTTTTTAAGGAAGGTAATTTTTTTATAATTTGCTTTTAAAGGATAAAAATTGTCCTTAGATATTTTTTTTATTAGTTTCTCAAGTGAGAATGTCAATAAATGAATGATATGTTTTGTCTGCTTCTAATGGTATTGAATAGGATGTATTTTTGTATAGTTTGATGTCATTTCTAGTTTGATTTTTGGTAAACTCATAAAAGATTTAGGTGTGATTAAAGGAATATCTTGTTTTTATATCTTGTTTTTTTATAGTCTCTAATTTGTAATTTAGATAATCGTAATAATACAATTGATGTTTCTATTGTTAATAATCTGTTTGAGCTGTGAAATGCTCTATTTAGTTACATTCGTAAGTAATGATTTTTTATGATACTTAACCTAGTTTTTGATTTTTAAGTTATATGTTGTGGGTTGTCTTAGTGAAATTCTGTTTTGAAATTTCAATTTAATTATTAGTAAGTGTTTCAATTTGATATTTTATGTAATTTCCTTTTTGTTTTGCTGAATTTTTCTTTGTTAAAAATTTAGTTTCTTTCAAAATATTATACTAATATAAATTTTATTTTTTGTAAGTACTCGCAAAGTTTCCTTAGTATTATTTTTAATATTCTCCCAAGTAGCATAATTTTATATAATTTTGTTTCTCAGAGTCGTTATACAATATAATTATTATTAAGAATATTTACTCCTCCCTCCAATTCTGAAAGCAAGCTCTATTTTATATTCTAGTTTTTGGTGATGTTTTGAATTCACATTGGTTTATAAGTCTTTTTTAAATTTTCAGCTTTATATTTTTAAGTGGATATTACTTTAGTTCTAATTTTTAAATTAGAAGTGTTTTAGATAATTTCTCCCTATATTTTTTTTTTATGTGTCTTCTTCATGAATTTTAATGTGAATATTTAATAAAATTTTATCTATTTGAATCCTAGGTAATAAATTTATCTTTTAAAAGTAATCTATCATCTTTAGTGGTTTCCTAAAAATAGTTTAGTTTTTAATTCCTAGTATTGTGATCATTTCTATAGATACATTGCAATGTCATGATATCCTTCAATAAAATTACTTCATCCCGGGTGTATATCAAATAATGATATACTGTGCAGTAACTTTTCGTTTGTTCATCTCTTTTCATTTAATGTGATTAGGTGGGAGATGGATATTATTGCATCTATAGTAGGTAAAAGTAATTAATGTCTAATTAATGCTGGATGATAAACGAATTTTTTTTTCATATTTTTTAAATTTTGAAATTGAATATTATTTATCGAAGTTTTTATTATAATATGCGTAATTTATTTTATTTTATAATTACGATATTAAAAATAATTATAATGTATTATAAAATTTTCTCTTTTTTATATAAATAGAGTCAGTAAAAGAATGTTATACTTCTTAGAGTTACGGTTTAATTATTTTAATAATTAAAATTGAGGTATATTTAATATGTTTTCTATGATTATTTAATTTTTAATTTATTTGAATAATCAATAATTAAATTTATAATATATAAATGTAACTTCATATAATAATGATAATTAAGTTTATTGGGTTTATTTAACGCAATTTAAATATAAAAATGATTTATCGTACTAGGTTTTAATCAATTCTGATGGGAAGCACTGCAATGTAAAATTATTAAAATATCAAAAATGCAAGCTAACAAAAGGATGAATACCATAAATAATTTTGTTATGGTATAGATTTACTATTTGATCTTTAATCCCCAATATTAAATAATTATTAAAAGATTATATAGCATATTTATGGTACTAATTAATATTAATAATAGCTGATCAGGCTAATTAATTTCAATTAAAGCTGATTATACATTAAGTGTACTATTCTTGAATTATAAATCAAAATTAAAAATATAAAAGACTAGTCTTATAATTTATAATAGCTTATTCGACTATAATATCTTCTATGCACATATGTGATATCTAATATTTAAATTATATCAAAATAACTTTGTTTTATTAATTTTTATATTATTCTAATCTATTATATCAAATAATCACTTTCGACTCTTTTTATTTTTGTTTTTCTTTTAAAATTAAATAAATCAATAATAATATAATAACAATATTGAGCAGAAATAAAAATAAAATTTGATTACATTCCAATATTTTATTTATTAATTAATATATTTTTCTTCTTTTTTTTTTTATTATTTTTTTATGTTATTTGATTCTTTTTCGTTTTTTTCAGTATTAGCTGATGAATAACTCTGACCCCTGGGGGCAAAAATATTAAAGGTTATGTTCGGGGGTGTGCTCGGGGAGTGCGTCGACGTGCGGGTGGTGTGGGTTTAGAATTTTCTGTGGAGAGGCAGGGGTGACATGCTGTTGGGCTAGAGTGAAACGCTATATTCGTGTAGTTATGAATATTCGACTTTGTATATCTAAGGGAAAGATTAAAATAGAATAGGGTAAAGGATTTTTTGGGGTGGTAGGGTGGATTTTTGTGTTTGGTATTGTTAGGGATTTTATGGAATATATATTAAAAACTTAAATCTAATGAAGTATATGATGATGATTGAGTGGATTTTGAAGTTTTGTGTGTTCTATTGAGTAAGTTATATATAAACTAAAATCAGAACATAATATTTAAAATAATTTATATAAACAACAAGAAAAAATTTTTTACAATGCGTAGTAAGAGATATTAACTCTTAGGAGGCAAAGAGTAAAGTCTATTTGCCTCGTCTAGTCAATCTTGGTCTCTCTAATGGCAAAACAACTGGAGGTCTTTTCAACTCTGGTTCTTGTTTCAGAAGACTCTTGTGTTGCTTCTTCCGTTTCTTGTTGGTAGAGATTGAAGAGATTCATGCTCTCTTTTTCTTGTTTAGACTTCTCTGTAACTCTTGGTTTCTCACAATGCCCTCGGACCTCTGAATTGCTGGTGAGGTCTATACGACGGATGCTTCTTTTCTTATCATCGTTCGTTTTGTGGCTTCAGTATGAGGTGGATTAATCCATGGATAGTTATGATCTTCTGGGTGAGGGTTTTACCGGTTAGCGATCTCTTTTATGTTCTTGGGGAAGTAGTGTTTTCTGCGTTTGGAAACTCTGGCACCTTATTCCCCTACAGTTCCATCTGTAAGTGGTGTTGACCGAAAGCTTGAGTCCTTCTTTAGTACTTTCTGCAATGATCTCGAGCACTGGTGTGCCTCTCATTTGATTTCGATACTATGTCTGAAATATATGAATCCTCTGTCTGATGTGTATAAATCGGTCTATATACCTGTCTTACTTGAGTTCTTGTTTGTAGAGTAGAATTCATCAATCTACCTTCTCTTGACCCGGAAGTTTATCCGGTAGGTGTCATTCTGGTTTGTTATCAAGAGGTAGTGTGTTGATGTTTCTTTCTTACAGGATTCGTTGTTGTTCTGTTGTGCTTGGGAGTATCTCTCTGGTAGATACATTTTTGGTGTGCTAGTTATAAGACTTAGGGGTGAATCCAACGAAGTAAGTGTGTGGGCTGTGCGATTCTTGATCATCTCGTACCTGTCGAGTGCAGTTATTCTCTCTTCAGGTTCCTAACTATGTCTCTTTCTTTATATTTGACGTTGCGGGGAATCCAATGTTTCTTGAATTGCATCTGGATTCCAAATCTCATCATTATCAAATGAAAAATGAGATTCTGTAATCTTTTTCACTGGAATAATCTTTACATTATCCCGGTGAACCGGAAAATAAATTTCGTTTGAATGATATTATTCCTTAAGCATAAGCTTTTTTGGCTCCTTTATTTGATTTACAATAAACAGGAGAATTATTGTATAAATATCTTTTTGTTCAATTTAGAACTCTTGTTGCTGGTTTTCTTTTACAGGCATTTGACATTTGGTAATAAAAACACTAAGTCGGCTCGCGACTTTTCAATGTCTCTTTTTGTGTTTCTATTGGGTTTGTGGTTCTGCTTGTGTCCAGTGAGCGGTGCTTTAATTGTTTTTCGCTTTATTGGCGTGGTTTAGATTGGTTTCTCTAGCTAAATCTCTTATTGCTCTCCATTTCTTTTCCACTACGACATACCTTAAGTTTTTCATCTGAGTCTATGTTATATTGATTCAGTAGTGTGTGTGCCGAGTTTAGTCTGTAAATGGATGAGGACATAGAGTCTAGGCATCTTCTGTTTGGGAGATTCGTTCCTCTCTTATATTATGCTCCATGGCAGGTGTACAAAGGATTGGTGTGAGACTGATCTAATGGATCTATTATGAGGGTGTTAGATGTCGTTAATTGCTTAGTTTGAGCTCTATTAAAAGAAGGTATTTTGAACCAATCTCTTGAATTTCCTTTACCAAGAGATGAGAGCTTGTGGAGGGTAGTATGTGTTTCAGTATCTTGCATTCTCAATCTTTCTTCTGACTATCGCACATTTGTGCTTCCGCGGTTTGTAGGGCAAGAATATTAATTACCTTTTTTAAATGCCTCTCTCTCATTAGCTGTTACATATAGTGCGTTGCTTGAAGGACGCTGAAGTAAATTTTGCTGTGGTGCATTGTCCTGTAAGCTATCTATGTTTTGTGTGCTGTGGACTAGAATGTCGAGAGCAATTATTTTAGAGTCTGTCGTGAGTTTGTTATATGTAGCTTCGTATGCACTAAATTTGCGCGTGTTTTTGTGCTTTGTGTTTTCGCTTGATTTACAAGCGCATGTAATGTTCCGCTCAATATCGTGGTCAGAATATTTCATCTTCTGTGAGAGTAGCGAGAATGTGTTTTGGTTTGGCTTTATCGCTGAATTGGAACTATGTGGGAAGTTTACCTATACTACCACATGTACTCTAGAAAACGGAATATAAGGAAGAGGCCATCTGTTATTTTGCTTTTTTGGCAGCCATTATGGCACTCTTTAACCTTATTGCGCATCGATGATCTACGGTCTCTCTATCTCGTGAGAACGTACTCCTTTTTCTGTAATCTCTACTCTTAGATGAGGGGATAAAGAGTTTGCGTGGTGGTCTGTGGGTCTTGCTGCTCTCTTTTATCCTACGTTTTTTTTCAGATTCCGTTTTCGGTGTCTGTCCCTTTTGATGACATGTTCCGGCGACTTTCCTATTGAGTTGGTGGAAGAATGGAGTATCCTGTTGTGATCTTACTGAACTGAGTAGGTCATGCTATGCTGGTTTATAACTTGTGTTATCTAATCATCGGTAAGGTTCTGTGGGTCTAGTTTCATAGCTGGATCTAAGTACTTTCTAGTGTATAATAGTTATGTTTTGTGATAGAGTTTTTTTAGGGTTTTCCTTTAGTCGCCAACTTAGAGCTTAATCGTCTTTTAATATATCTTAGGGCATTCTCTTTGTTCTGCTTATTAAAGAGTTTTCTTTGCGGTTTACAGATAATCTTTTCTTGGTAAATTGGCTTTTCTTTTCTCCTTTTGAAAAAATACGTTTTTGGAGCTTTGCTTGGTGTGCTCTTTGCTTCAATGTGTATATCAGGTCGGTATGTGTTATGTTTTTCCGCTCGTCTTATATCTGGTGTGTTTAGTTGGGGAAATAGCACTTATTTTCACAAACATATAAATTCCAGCGGGCCAATCCCTGGTTCCGAGTCCTGTCTGCTGTATTATAACGGCAGATTAATTGCAGAGGGGAGTCATGGTTATCAGTGTTTATAGTCTATCGGTGTATTTGTGTGGCTTACTCCATACAACCTGGTATTTTTTAAACTTCTGTAGATGAGAAGAATCAACAGCCAAACATTTTCCCTTTCTATATATAGTGCATAGTTTTGTAGTTCCATGCGTTTCTTTAAGCACTGCTTGAAACGATACGATAAGTCGGCTTTTCTTTGCCATCGTCCGACATTTGATAAAGAACTCCCCTAAATTCCCATAGTCGCAGGCGGTCTGTACCGGTATAAAAATGGCTGTGGAATATCTTGGGAAAGTTATAGCTGGTGTTGAACAACGCAATTTCTCCTTTAAGAGTTCAAAGTGCTTTTTGGTGTTCTTCCTTCCACTGGGTTACAAACTATTCTTTTTTTAGTTAAGTTATTAATGGTTTCTGCCAGTCATATTTTAGAAGCAATCAAATACCGACCAAAAAGCGAAAATAAACTGAAAAATCCTAATAAAGATTGTGTGTTTCCTTAACACTTGCTGGGGGGACGATACTCTTCATCTGATCGATTCTATCTTCGCTGGAGCTGGTGAAATTCCGTCTCTTCCTATCTTAAATCCTAAATACAATACTCTAGTTTGTTAGAAAATGACATTTGGTCATTTTAACTCTCAATTTGTTTTCTCTAAACGCAGTAAAAACTTTCTTTAAGTTTTCAAAATGTTCTGCCTTATTTTTACCCATGATTAAGACATCATCTAAATACACTTGGGCAATAGGTCCTAATAAATGGTTCACCGCGACTTGCATTGTCCTAGCATAGGTTATTGGGGCATTGCGGTGCCCAAATATAATAATCTGGTTGGGCAGAATAATCCTTTCCCTGTACGGAAAGCCATTAATTTCTGTGTTTCCTCCTCGACTTCGAGGGAATGGTAAACGTCTATTAAATCACAACTAGTAAAAATGGTACTTAACCGTCCTAGGGACCGAAATATCCTCGTCTATTGAGGGCAATGGGGTAAATCATGTGGACGCTGAAAGAGTTTAAATACCGATGGTCTATACAGGACTCTTGGTTTATTAGAGTTCTTTTTGGCCACTACCAATAGAGGTGTGAACTATGTGGCAAATAGCAAGCTTTAATATATCCTTTTTCTTTAAAGCTGCATCATGTTTCATTAATTGTCATGTATTGCCAGTACGATGTGGAGACGATACTGTTTTCTAGAAATGATTTTGGAGCATTTCTGGAGTAGGTTCTATTTCAAACTTCTGTATAGGACACACAGGAACTGCATCATCGTCCAAAGCAATGACGTCCTTGTATTCCATTAACAAATCTAAAAGTTCTTCTAAATGCTCATGTTTCTGTAAAATAGAAACATCTGCTTCTTCTTTACTTAAATTATCTGTTATAATCTCTCTGTATGCATTTTTCAACTGTTTATCTCACAGATTTTCTAGGTTACTATACAAATAGATCCTATCTGCTTATTCTCTATAGGCAAATAGCAGTTTTATTAAAAATATTCTTCTTTTCATTTAACTTTTAAAATCGATGACACTTCCCTATGTTTTTATTTCTTTTTAAATAAAAAGGTTTGGTTCACTTCGATTAATATACACTCAAAATCACGACTTCATGTGTGTTCTTAACTGGGCATGACAGAGTTTGCAAAAATATTATGGCCCTAAGGAAAAAGCAGGTGTTATTAACACTTCTTTTCCCATTTCAAAGTCTTCTTTACCTCTCAGGTACTGCTTTCAAATAAACCATCAACGATTGAGCAGGTGCCATTGTTCTTCTATTAATAGCAATTGAACTTCTATTTCTTCGTATGCTATTAAAGGTCCTTCCTCTACTGGAGGTAGTTGTGAATTTTCTTTGTTCTTTGAATGAACAACATTATTCTATTTATGATACTCTTTGTAGGCTTCTCTATTGAACCTTTATTAATTATTCTTTTGTAGGCTTTTCCAATGAGCCTTTAGAATAATTCTTCTGTAGTTAGGCTTTTCAAGAATAGAGCCTTTATTAATTAATCTCTGTGTAGGCTTTTCATGAATATGGGGCCTTTATTAATTAATCTCTGTGTAGGCTTTTCACTTGACCTCTACTTACAATTTAATGCACTTAGAGTTATCACTGTAATTGTTTAAATTAAACTTATCATTCCTATTGGAATTATTTATCTATTCTTTTCTATGATTTTAATTCATTCTGTCTTTCGTAGTTATCTTTTTCATCTTGATTCATGAGAAAGTAACTTCGCTAACTTGGGCAAAGATTTTTAAACTTTTATTTTCGTTAATCCCTCTTTTTTTTTAAGATTCAATTGGCGATGAAGAAGGTCCTATTGTTATAGGTGATTAGCTAAATAACTTGTCACCTAATAGAATTCCATTCCAAGCTCCAGTGTTTCCAGTCTTACACACTAAAAAAGGCGGGGGGTACTGGGTAATACTGTTGGTAGTAGCCTTAGAACAGTAGATCTAACTTTCCTTCCCCTATGGGTGGGATCTCTGAGTTCCAATCCTTGAACTATAATACTAGCTTCTTTAAAGAGACAGTTTAAATCTTCCCTTCTCTTTCTATTTCCCTTTAATCTATCCAACGATTTCAAACAGGTTGTGCTCCCCCTAAATCTAGTAGGCTATGAACTTTAACCTCGTTCTGAAACTTTGTTTGGAGTCAAAAATGGAGATTAAGACCAGAAAATAAATGGACATCGGCCAATTTTAGGAGGCGGAGGGGGTCGTACATTGCTCCCATACACCAAAAGGAACATAGAGGTTTACTATAACACCTCTCTTCTTTAAGCTTGAAGTATTTTTTTTTAATTACTGTCCTATTTACACGATTTTCTCATTTAAATCTTGGGCATATTCAACTAATTCAAATCTTTGGTTCAGTAAAACTCAGAGAGATCGGGGTATGAAAAAAGATCTGTTCGTTTCCCTTTCTCTTCCATTCTTCAGGATTCTAACACCTTGAAATTTCACCCCAACCTCTAACTCTTTCATAATGATAAACAATCTCACAATAACCCTTGGCCATTTCTTGGGGACTTCTTTACCGTTGGAGGTAGCTACGCCTCAGTCCTTTTGAGTAAAGAGTTTGAGACTTTTCTAGTGAATTGTGAATCATTATTAATCTCGCTCTTTCGAACTTTGACCCGATTATCAAAATCAGTGGGGTTAACTGGTATGGAATTACTCATATATTTCAATTTTCAGTAGGTATCTCACAGTCAGGTGGCTATTCTTGCAATTCAGAACGTCGAAACCCCGGGCATGGGAACTTTCGCTACATACTTTACCGATAAACGGTTGTATTCCAACCACAGTTTCGGGAATGAAATGACCTAAAAGAATGTTCACATTTTTAGGCAAATAGTTCCCATTAGAAAACTTTATTTGCTTGTACTGGGGAGCAGTTTTTCTTAACTACTCCCTTATTACGTCTTATATATTTGAAGAAGGGCTTGTCCTTTTCCCTTGAAAAGTTAGAAGTATTCTTTTTATTTTTCCAGTCCATGGTTCTGTTCCGTCGATGATTGGAAGGGTTCATATGTAGTTCTTTCCCTTTTTCTAAACTTCACTATTATTTAGCAGCTAATTGGTTCATTCTGTATCAGGCAACACTCGTAGCTGTATTTCTTCTAATCATTGATTCAGGCTCTAATGGGTTTAGGTTTGGAACAAGACTCCCTTTATTCTATTTGACCTAAGTTTCTTCTAAAATTTTCTTACGAATACTTAAAGTCTGGATTAGACTTTGTGAGAGACTTTCTTCCTGCATAGAGAGTCTTCCTATATTTCTCTTGAGCTCTTCCATGACTCGCTGCCATGTGTCGTTTTAAACAAGATATATTATCTGTTGAGAAGTAAAACTCCAAAGGAAGTCTCAATATCTAATAGTTTTTTTTCTGATTTTCCCAAAGGAGATTCTTCAGTCCAACATGAATTCCAGTAAGAGTTACATGGTGGATCTCCTCCTTTGAAATTTCATGAACTTTTTCATTAGTAAGAAGATTTTCTCAGCTTTTCATAGTTTGAGAAAAATCTTCAATTGAATTAAAAAGTCTTCTAGGGTCTTGCACCTAGAGAAACTATTATCCTTCAGAATATATTGGACGGGGCGCCTCTGCATGGAATAATGTTTGTATATATATCTATACTTACCGGTCCATGGTCTATTTTCTCCTGTCTTTTCCCTTCTTTTTCTAGTATATTCATGAAATTGTCGAGACCTTTATTAGCCAAAACTTTATCTTGCTGAATTGATGATTTTGCCACTTTCAGTTCCTTTCTTAATTCAACTTTGTGTTTATTTATGGCACTAAACAACTGAACAACTCCTCTGCAAAAAATAAGTAAACATACTTAGTGGTCAACTCCCACAAGCACTTGCAGCTGTGGTACCTATAGAATAGGAGACAAAGATCCAATATCGCATCGTAAAGATAGAGGATCAAGTGAATTGGAAAGTACAGAACAGTTTATAAGCCTTTTGACATTTGAATTGACCCTGTTCAAAACCAGAGCCCCCCCCCCCCAGATATGACAGCAGTACTCCATACACAGGCGGATGAGACCCTTGTATAGTTGGAGTAACCGAAAAGAGGGAAAAAAAAGTCATGCAGGCTAAACAGAACTCCCAGCTTCCTTGAGGCCACTCCAGCAGCGATTGTGATGTAAGGTTTCCAGTCCAAGATTGTTCATATTGTTAACAGGAAAGACGAGAGAACCATCGAAAGAGATAGGAAAGTTAGAAGGTGTCTTTGAGAGGGAGATTTGTTTAAGTTGGGTTTTTAAAGAATTGAATTTCACATGGTTGAGACAGCCAAACCCCACCAGGAAATTCTATCCAGATCAGCGAAAATAGAATCGGAAAGATTAAGACGAGAGGCAATTCTAGAAGCAAAAGATGGAGCAAATTTGAAATGAGTTGAAGAATGGAAGGTCGAATCATCTGAATTTGAATGGATAGAGTTAGATAAGCAGTTGAGATCATTAATGAAAAGTAGGAATAAAGTAGAAAGTAAGACAGAACCCTGAGGAACAAAACTATTGACATGGAAGGAGGAAAAACTCGCCCCATCAACAACAGCCGATATTGAGCAATTTGAAAGAAAGCTAGACATAAGTAGGCAAAGAGAAGGAGAAAGCCCAAAGGAGGGGAGCTTGGAAAGTAGTGACGCGTGCCATACTCCGTCAAACGCCACCACACATGTCTCTACATAGTCCCTGAGGGCGTAAAACCATAAATTGGTTAGATAGGAAATGATATCATCAGTACACCTCGAGCACCAAAAGCCATACTGGCGATCAGAAAGAAGAGAATGAGATTCTAGAAAAAAAAATTATATATATATATATATATATATATATATATATATATATATATATATATATATATATATATATATATATATATATATATATATATATATATATATATATATATATATATATATATATTTAAATATATATATATATATATATATATATATATATATATATATATATATATATATATATATATATATATATATATATATATATATATGTATATATATATATATATATATAT